>JAIMZG010000444.1:0-66015 GCA_020466075.1 Colletotrichum coccodes
CAAATCCGGTTGTCGTTATCATCATTAAAAAAGTGCCGATTGCAGGGCAAGGCCGTGAGAAGTCGCAAAGGTTGTATATTAACCTCCCGTCCAAGACCAATTAAGTCTTTCCCATTGTGGAGGACAGGGCCGCTAGAGGATGTACAGAGCTGCGAAGAGCGTGGCGACGAGAGCCATCACCGAGGCGGGGGCGAGGCTCTGGCCCGCGGCGACGGGAGGAGCCACCGGAGTGGTCGTGCCGGCAGGCGTCGTCGGGGTTGCGCCAGGCGGGTTGACGGGCGCCGTAGTGTTGGAAGGGTGCGTCGGGACCTGAGGGGTTGACTGCACAGGCGGGACGGCAGGCACAGTGGTGGCAGGAGGGGCCACGGGAGTGCCGGGGGGCGTGTATGGAGGCTGGCTGGCGCTGGGCTGAGAGGCGGTGCGCGTGACGGGCGGGAGTTCGCCGCAGGGGGTGGTGTGGCCTTGGATCTGACCGTCGCCGATCTGGCAGATGGGAACAGGGATCGTGGTGGGAATCACCTGGGGTTGACCATCCTCGATGACAGTGATGAGAGTGGTGGCGACCATAGTGGTTCCGACGATCCGGCCACCCGAGGGAACGGGGGCGTTCTCACCGCAGGGCAGGACGGAAAGGTGGATGGGCGAACACTGCTCGGCCCAGTGACGGTCGTACAAGTTGTAGAAGTCACCGGAGAGGCAGCGATAGAAGGTAGTGGTGCCGCCGAGAGCGAGGGAGCCGTTGGAGCAGACGGAGAAGCCAGAGGTGTAGATTACACCGGCCTGGGGGGGGCCATCGAACTGGAACTGGAAGTTCGCGACGATGGAACCGGTGCGACCCTGAGAGTCGGTCAAGACGCTGTCCTTCAGCGTGAGGTCGAGCGAGCCCGCGCCGATGCAAGAGCCCCTCTTCTGTTGGGATTTCTTAGCGCGGCACTTCCACATTTGATGGTAACACAACTCACGTCCAAGCTTCTCTTGCCAAGCTCAACGACAGTGAGACCGAAGTTGCCGTCGTAGCTAGTCTGGCAGGAGGCAGGAGGGCCGTCCTTCGGGGCCAAGGCGCCACTGGGGGAGGCCTGGGGCATGGCAAAGCTGATGCCAGCCACGGTGAAGGTGAAGAGAGTCGAAAGAAGCATCTTGGCTGCTGTCAAGTAATTGTGAATTAGCAAAATATTTCTTTTTCTTCTGTCCAAATCGAGGATGTCGAGGCGCTCATGTCGGTCGGCTATCAACCGAACTAATGAAGTACAAGTGAGACCATGGGGAGCCAGCTCGATCATTGAGGACAGATTCCCATATGGTTCACCGGCCAGCTCGTGGAGGGCAGAAAATCCCGTGGTTGCCTCATCGTGAACATCAGTTGATACGATATCCGTCCCGACAAGCGCTGAGAGGAATACCAGCCCGATACCAACCCGGGTGGAATTACCCGACAGTTGACGTGAGGAGAGGGCTTTTGAAGCCTCCGTAAGGGAAACAGAGGCTGAGGATAGCAAGGTCGACGAGGGATGAATGAGGGAAGAATTGCGACCCAACTCGCTCAAAATAGAGATAAGTCTGGACGACTTTATACGTACCTGGAGTCCTAATGGTGATCCAAAGAGTGGCGGTGAGTTTTTTTTGTGCGAGGCTCGATGATTTGGCAGTTGTTCGAGATCGTGGTTGTTGACGATACCAAGGAAGATGCGGTGATGTTGTGGGAAGCAACCTTTTCTTTTTGCCCACAACTCGGATTTCTTTTTTTACCCTAGGTAAGAAGGCAGAATGGTGTGCCCTTCAAAAAGATGCCCGGCCCGCTTTGTCAAACTATGACCTCGCCCGACAATCACACGAAAAGGGCGTGTGCTGCTTGACTTGGGTTTCCTCTTGTACCGCTGCCGCGTGGGGTCACGGGAGTTGTGAGAAGGATACACCCGAAGAGCGGAAGAAGGCTTTGTTTCCTTTGTTGGTAGCTCTCGCCTGACGTGCGTGAGGTGTGAAGCGATTGTCAACTCTTGGTCCTTTGAAGCCGTTGCCACGCGGGAAATTGAGTGTCGTAGGGTCGGTGGAAGAAAAGCGAACAGACGACGGAATGTTCGGCGTAGAAGACGTGGCAGGCTTGTTGATGGACGGCGACCCTGTGAGCGAGAGTATGAGCAGGGATAGAAAGAGCTTGAGTCCTAGGAGCGAAAGAAGGGAAGGGCGAAGAGGAGGGAGAGTTGGGGTCTGGTGGTTCATATACAGATAGGGAGGCTACTCGTATGAGTAAGGACGGCGGCAGGCAAGGTCGAGGATAGGCTGCAGCCGTGGGTATTGCGCGTCTTTGACGTCCAGAATGTGGATTTGATGGAGCAAATAAGCTAACGAACTTGCGGCGGTATCCATATGGTGTAAGTAGCCGTCTGTTTGCGAAGGGTGGTAGTTGTACCCGTTCGTCGTCACTTTCATGCAAAGACATGCGGGCTACTTGCAAACACAACCTAGGACAAAGCAAAAATGCATGTACTTTTCCGCGTGTTCATATCAGAGGAGAAGCAAAACCACAGCCACTCCACCAATCCACCAACCCATCCATATGTTTATCCAGCTGCTTGATGAACATGTGAGTGTGGATGGATGGGTGGAAGGGTGGGTGGGTGGATGAGTGATGTGTTGTTGATGTGGGCAAGCCCCAGGGGGTGGTTGGGGAGATCGCCTTCAGCAGCAGGGCAGGGCTGGAGACACGCCTCAACCAGGACCGGGGTCGGTGCCACAGGACCAGTCGTACATGCAGTCCAGAGCCCAGAGTCCAGAGTCCAGAGCCCAGAGTCCAGAGTCCAGAGTCCAGAGCCCAGAGTCCAGAGTCCGGACGCAAAGTTCATGGGCTGCTTCGCCGGACCTTGTGATGTCAGAGATAGAACATAGGTTTCCCCCGTCGAGTCATGGTGAAGGGTGCGCTTGCATACCCCGGCCGATTCGGACGAACCGGAGACTCATCACCAAGGGTGCTGCGTGACTCTGCTAATTTTGCAATTACTTTATTCTGTACTCGGAGCAACCAGATGGGAGATTCTGCGAGACGGCGACAGAGGGCCTGGCCTGTCAGACGTCGCAACGAGCAGAGCAGTTGATGACTGCGAACCCGAGGATAGAGTGCCGGACTGGATGCGACCATTGGCCCGTCTTGAGCTGAGACAGGAGGCTCGCGCAGCCAACCGCTGGGAAGGATTCCTTGGAATCTGGAAGACCTGTCTTGAATGTGGTGTGTGGCTGCCGCTGATCAGGTACCACGGCCGACACGACCAATGGCCGCTTGGGAAGAGTGAAATGCATGGAACGAAGTCGTCCGGCTTGTTTAGTGAGGGATACGGATACCTAGGCCGCGAGAAGCAGACCGCAATTCTGTGTGGCCGCGCATCTGAGAATAGGCATCGGTCGATTTTCAGTGGCATCGGGCATACGGCGGCGGGGTGAAGAGGGGCTCAAGGGGGGGGACGAGGTTCTGCGGGAGGCCGGCATTGGAGGGGGTTCCCGGGCTTGGCCTGTCTCTCTAGGCTGCGTGGCTGTCTTGACTTGCCGTGCCGCGGTGCTGGATGTGGGCCACGAGCTGCGGTGAGGGGTTGTCGGAAGAGGGGGCGAACCAGGGTGTGTCCCGATCGATTACCGAGAGGGGGTTGGGGAGGTGGAGGTGAGGCCGACGTGGAAAGCCGATGATTATTTGCGGAAGGCGTGGATGAAATGGTGCGGCACGAATGATCCATCGAGCCTGTGAGACAGTGTGGTCCCTCCCCGTTGAGGTTGGAGAATTAAACTCGATTGGAATCCTCGGAAAAGGGAATGCGTCCCTGACGCGGGAGAAGAAAAGGGGGCCGGCGTTCCTCGGAAGCAGATTGGTTGAAGACACCTCTCGATACGCCGAAGCTGTCTTGATCCCTTGCTTTAGAGTCACGGTTGTTGGCTGCTAGACCAGGGGCCCAGACCGTGACACCGAGGTTTTGTCAATTTCTTTCCTGCCACCGTTTGGTGCAGAACATCAGAGAGAGAGAGAAAAGCAGCTGGTTTCGTCAACAGGGAGAATAACTGCCAGGATGCCCGTTGCCAGGACAAACATGCTGTGCTGTCAACTACACCCACCCCGGCCTGCCAGGAAAGACTGCAGTGCGTATATTGAGTTGGGCACCTCGGACGGATGAAGATCGAGTCGTCGGCTCCCGAGTCGGGGATGATAGGCCGTCGCACGTTGTCTCTCGTCCATACCAGCCACAGGCGGTACATCGTTGACCCAGATCCCTTCATCTCAAAGAGAGTGCGACCTCGTCCGACATCTTTCCTCGGCGGCATCATACAGCCGAAAACCAGGAAACAAGAACCCCGAGGTCGAGTCTGGGGAATCTCGTGTCGCCCGGCCGGGTGATGTTGATGAGATTCAGCCGACCCAGTCGTCATGATATCATGGTATGAAAAATGGCGGATATCGTCATCTGTCAAGACGTCTCAAGACCTGCAGGCGCCCATCACCTCTTCCTCACCGGGCCGGAAGGGGGGTGGGATCGGAGGCTTGGATGTCGCCTCGAGGGGGTTCGGGGTTTGGCGTCGCTGTCACTGTCACGCATCCACCATCCTCCGGGCTTCTGGACGTCTGCTGGTTGGAGAAGTGGGCCGAAAAACGAAGCTCTACCATCCACACTTTCTCCTGTGGACCACGACACCCGCAGCCAAATGCCGCTCTACAGGGGGCGGCGTGCCTGTTGCACGCGCTGTATCCGTCAAGAAAGCTCGCTAAGAGCGCCAAGCCCCGGCGCCCTGCATTAGAACCGCACGCCAGTGTCAGAACCTGCGTCGATCCACCCGCGCCGGAGACCTTGACACGTCCATACTGACTGGTGTGCGGCCCTTTCTAGGCCCACGAAGAGGGGGCGTTGGTGATGGAGAGGAGTAGAAGACGGCGGGAGTTCTTTTGTTCGGTCCGGGATTCTCCCAGGCCAGTGACATTCCTCTTGCCCCTCCCTCCAACGGTGCCATCCAGCTCTCTTAGAACCGGAGGCGGCCTCCGGAGTGACAGAATCCAGCGCTACCCGTCTAGCATGTGCTCTAGCAGCTCTCGAGGCTCGCAATTGGAGCGACGCGGAACGGCGGGAGTTGCCTGGCAGGGCCAAGTCCGTCCGTCCAGTCCGTCGGAGTTGGTTATTCAGGGGATAGGAGTAAAGCTTGCGGGGCTCCTAGTGTCATTGTGCCTTGCGCAGCAATGTTATTTTTCTTGCTTTGGACGGAAGACATCGTGATTGGGGAAGTGTTTAGTGACGGAAGACGACGATCCCGAGAAGAGATTCGCTGCTAGAGTAAAGGTGTACAAACCCGGTACCCTTGTCTCGTGTTCAACTGCGGTGATTCAGGTCAATGTACTTTGCCAGACCACAGTTCTGGGTTAGATGCAGGCACCCGCATCCGAAGTCGAGCTATCCGGTAATATTCCAGATCTGTTCGAGATGCAGAAACTGCAGCAGGTGCCTCATGGTCTCGAATCGTGGCTTGTCTCCCCTGGCCGTGTTGTGTATCGCAGAGGCAGCATGTAGATTGCATCGGGGCATGACAGCATGTCACTTGATGCCGAAGCGCCAGGGTCAAAGACGTCAAGCCTCTGTGCGACGCCCCGCGGGGTTTTGCCTGCCGTTTGGTTAAATGCGCTAAGCTGGATGAGATATTTCACGCGTGGTTTAAGCTTGGACGCGAACATTGATGTCGGCTTCCGTAGCTGACTTTGACTTTCCTTGTGCTGTCGGGTGGCTTCTAACCTAGCATGCCGACGGAAGGCAGCAGACGTCGCTGATCGTCTCTGGCCCGTCGAGGCGAGGTTGCTGTTGCTGGGCTGCCCCCTCGTTCGCCGGTGTTGTCGTCCTTGCTGCCCTCCATTTCGTAACCAGGGAACCCAGCACCTGATGTAGAGATGACTAACGCTTGCTGAGCTGATGAACATCGGATCGTTGGGGGGACGAGTTTATCTGCAAAATGATGCGAACTCGAAGACGATTGTACATGCGATGTTGCCGAGTCCGACTTTTGCCCAGTCCGATTACCCAAAAGTCAGGGTTGATGAGAAAAAAGAGCACCTCAGTAAGTACGTAACTCGAGAACCTCACCACCTGCACAGGCCAAAATATCCCCCGATAAATCGCTGGGGCGGGTGGCTTGGATGACCCACAGCGGCATCTCAACTGGCGGCCTTGGCCCACCATGATGATGCCTTGGCGTGGCAACCTCCGACCTCACTTCAACATCGAGCGATCTGCTGCCTGCTGTACCAATCTGCCACCTCCGGCGTACTTGTGAGCTTCGTTCAATTTGTTCCAAATATTACTTTCCGTTCTCGCCCTTGTCCATCGCGAGTCCCCGATGAGGATTTCCTACCATTATTGTCACTTAACCCACCGTTGCAACGACTACTGACGACGACCCCGTTGAGCGCTTTCCACGAAGCTCTTGATGTAGATACTTCTACAGTTCCTTTCATAAATCCTGGTAGAAAGTGTGTCGGGACGAAATGGATGTGGCTACTGACATTGTCGAAGCGAAGCAGTTTGCAGTTCAGTGGGTTCAGCGCCTGTTACAGAGACCTTGCCAGAGAATAATACGCAGTTCCCTTGGCAATATATGTCTAGGACCAGTCGGTAAGGGCACCGGCGCCAGCTAGTTCAGTTTGCGCATTAGGGGATGGTCACAAAGAATCGACGTTGTGATATAGTTTCAAGCCTCAAAATAATCGACGGTGAGATTCGGCAATGGTGGACGTTCAGAACCGGTGAAAACTGCTCGGCGGGTTGACGCCAGCCTTGAGGGATAAATCATATGTTGTGTAGGGAAGCACCTGGAATGAGCTACACTTTATAGGCCCTCAATTGGTCTTGTCTTATAACAAACCAGGTAGTCGAGAAGCATAAAAGACGTGCTCCTGACGAAGGATGTTGCTGCTGCCCGTCTCGAATACGGACTGTTTAGTCCTCTATCTGATTACCACTCTATTCGGCTTCTTCTCTCGGTTGCTGCAACCTTTGATTTTCTCTTTCCTGGCCACTATTGCGAGATAAAGCAATGCCACAGCCATTCTGCTTCTTCATGGCTATCTAGGATGGTATGCCTCCTAATGAGTTGTCGAGATAGATAGATGGCAGCAGAATTTTTAAGAAGATGCTACTTTTACTCTCAACCTCGAATTTGGTGTTAGACGGTCTATCCTTGGTACTTACCTGATCAGATCTCGACAGAATGACTGCTATTGATCAGTCAATTTCATACATTCTCGTGGCAGATGACTGACATCTCTGGTGACGAGGGGGATACTTTTCCAAGTGATTTCATACACGGCATTGCCTTTCAGTGTTTGTTGATGCTCAGCACGGCTCACCTCACGTTCCTGTCCCATGAGGCATGTACCCGAGTTTGATCTCGACGTACTCAAGCCCGGAAAACTCGTGCCACCGTTGCTTTCAATGTACCCGGCGCTCTGAACCTGCTGCTCTCTTCCGTGATAAGACCGTCTCGTCCCTTCAGGTACGTTCGAGCACCCATCTCTTCGCTCTACTTTTGACTTTAGACTCGCAAAGGCAACCTCAAATTCAGTGGCTCGTCCAAGTATTCCTGCCACCATCTTCGATACTTGAGACCCTCTTCAAGATGAAGCCATGGGAAAATGCTGCAAAGACAGCCGTGCGAAGAGCAAGCTTCTATAGAAAGCCTTCACCTTCCTCCTCGATGCCATCTTCCGTTCCCGGTCGCACGCGGCGGCTTTCAGACCTATGTCCCCTTCCTCGCAGCCATCTTCGGTGAAGAAGCCCCCCCCCCCCGGAGATGGCAACGAGCTGTCCCGGCAAGCCCATGCTTTCTTTCTTGGCTCACCTCTTCCGCACCTTTGTCGGCTGTGACAATCTCAAAACTCTCAATGAATCGCGAGACAAGCGGGAGCTTGGCCGCGATGACCTATTGCATTCAATCTCACTGAAGCCCATCTCATGCCGCAGGTTTAGATGGACAGTTTGAAACGCTCTTGAATTGGCTGAATTCGACTTGTGCTTTTTGTGACCAAAGACGTATGCGTCTATGAAAAGTGATGGAGTTTTATCTGACCCCAATGCAAACACTTTCTTCATTACGTCGTCCCTTATCCTTCCCACATCCAACGTACCCCAAGCCTGTTGGCTTACATGATGACCTCGTTTGCAACGTCCTATACGTGGATCAGTGACAAGGACCATGACTGGGAGCAGAAATAAACTCACTCTCTTCAACTCCTTGAACGGCAGGCACACGCAGTTCTGCACGCGGACCTCATCGCCGACAGCGCAGTCCTTACCCAGGATGGTGATGCTCTGGACCTTGACGCCGTTCTTGATGATGCTGGTCGTGTGGCTGCCAACGGGGGTTGGGGTGCCCTCGACGCGCGCCCAGGCACCGACGCGGCTGCCCCATCCAATGATGGAGTACAAAACGCACGAGTCGTGCTTGATCTCCGAGTCCTCGAGGACGACGGCCTCCTTGATGCGGGCACCCGGGCCGACCTGGACGCGGGGTCCGATGGAAACGTTGGGGCCGAGCTTCGCAGTGGGGTCGACGTGAGCGGTGGGGTGGATGAAGACGGGAGGAATGATGTTGGCGCTAGGCTCGGCGAGCTCCTTGGAGCCGCTCTGCCAGGCCTTCTGCAGGTAGAGGGCGTTGGCGGGGACGGCGGAGCCAGCCGTCTTGATCTGGCGCCAAAAGTCCTTGGTCTCGTAGACGAAAAAGTGCTTCGTGTCGGCGAAGTCACCGAGAATGTCCTGCTCGAGGCGGATTACCTGGTTTTTGCGCTCCTCGTCGTCGTCGGTGATGATGAAGCTGTTCTCAAGGTTCTCGGAGCTGGGGTAAGAGACGAGGCGCGAGGGGCGGTCGGTGCGGCGCTTGATGGCAGTCTTGATGGAGGGGAAGATGGCGTCGGTGGAGAAGAGGTAGACACCGCAGTTGATGAGGTTGCTGATTTGCGACTCGGGCTTCTCGACGTAGTGGAGGACGCGGCGGGTGTGGGCGTCGCTGACGATGCAACCAAAGTTCGTGGCGGCCTCGTTGGAGACGCGGGTTCCCAGAATGACGGCCTCGGCGTTCTTGTCATGGAAGAGCTGGAGCATCTCGGGGAGGGGAATGAGCAGCAGACGTCGGCGTTCAAGACGAAGAGGCGCTCGGGGTGGCCCTTGAGGATGGCATCGCGGAAGTGGTAGAGGCCGCCAGCAGTGCCGAGGGCCTCATATTCGCGCAGGTACTTGATTGTGAGGTTGGGAAACTCGCTAGAAGCATCCTTCATGAAGTCGCGGAAGACGGACTCTTCGTAGTAGCCGATGATGAGGACCTCGGTGATTTCCTTGCCAGGGACTCGGTCGATGGCAGCGAGGCAGTGCCAGATGATGGGGTGGCCAGCGACTTCGAAAAGGGGCTTGGGGACGTCGAGGGAAAGAGGACGGAATCGGGTACCACGGGAAGGACCGCCGACCTGGAGTTTTGAGGTTTCTTTGGTTAGCTTGCGACCGTTTGCAGACAATGCTTTGGAGGGAGGGGAACAAGGCGGGGGGGTTTGGAGATGCACGCGCCGCACGGTGAAGCGACGCGCAAAGGGATTAAAAAAAAAGGCGATCATACCAGAATAACGGCCTTGGTGGCAGCCTCTCTGGGCGCCTTTCCGCGGTAGGGGACCTGCAGCGACATGATTTGTGGCGGGGATGGAGTCTGGAAGATGTGGTGGTGAGGAAAGGTCAGAAAGGCTGCGTGGTTGAGATTGCTGGTGGATGTTGCTGCTGTATTGAGGTGTCGCAGGCTGTTTGCAACGTCACCGCTTCGTGGATTTACCAGGTAAGTTCACCCGACCTTGACGTCCCAAGCATAATTAATTCCATTAATTCGCAGCGCAGGCAGGCAATGCATGTGTTAGCAGGGGTCCAGCAGGTCAGCGGGTGGCTCGTGCCATGTTCAAGTGTGGCGGAAGGCCACTCCTTCTGTTATCGAGGGACTTTGCGATGCGGTAATATTATCAGTGAATTTGGGTATATCTTATCTGCACCAGGACCCTTTGCGGGGAGATGGATTCCTTTGTGGGGAGGAGACGAGCCTCAGCTGCTCGAGTGACCCAGGAACACATGCAATAAGCTCAGCACCTCATTCGTGCTCTTTTCAAACGCTCCCAATGCTTTCTTCTTGTTCATGAAGCCCTCATTCTTGGCACAGATATTGAATTGATGCCAGGCCTTTTCATCATTGGGAGCCGGGTAGTTGGCCCGCTGGGCTCTCTCATGTTGATCACACCGAAATGGATTATCACTGGGCCGTCCTCAACTCTCCTGAGTTTCATTTTTTCTTTCTTTCTTTTTGGAACAAAGTAGCACTGCGAATTAGGAGTTGAGTTGACCGCAGGGAGCTTCTCCAATTGAATCCGACAGAGCCAATTTACG
Source organism: Colletotrichum coccodes (assembly GCA_020466075.1). Taxonomy (NCBI): domain Eukaryota; kingdom Fungi; phylum Ascomycota; class Sordariomycetes; order Glomerellales; family Glomerellaceae; genus Colletotrichum; species Colletotrichum coccodes. Next base: position 10,419 of record JAIMZG010000444.1, read on the forward strand.
CGTAGGTACACGACCACGACCGTGTCGAGAGCGTGTAAAGCAGGCTGCACACGCGACATGTGGTGTCTGAGAGGCAAACAGTGACTTGGTTGACCAGGTGAAGGTTCACCCATCTCCCCCCAAGATTGGCAGGCAGCCGTGCGTTTTAGACAGCTCCAGCAGGTACCCAGTCGCGTTCTGCTCCTTCCCAGGGGATCGTCACAGCCAAGCTCCACCGCCAGCCACTCTTTTGCGCCCCTGAGGTCCATGACATCCCTGTCTGCAAAGAAACCAACGACGCACCTGGCTCGCTCCAGTTTGCAATAATCATTGATAGCAGGTACTTCATGTTTTTCGAGACACGACAAGATAGATCCGACAACGGCTTTATTACACCACCTGAAAAGTGGTCCAGCCTGCATCGATCTTCTTCTATATCTCAATAAGGGCTCTAATCATTGCCAGCAGCTTTTTACGTGGATACATGGTTGGTGGCTTGATCCCCATCAAAGTCCTGCCTAACACTGACAACCACTTTCAAGTGAGCATCTGGAGCGTGGGGAACTCACGTTGCTCAGGTCACCTAAACGAGGAAAGAGCTCTTAAAGCTTTGGAGCTCCCCAGAGCTACTTCCTTCACCTCCCCAAGCTTCACTCTCAGCCTTCATATCTCACCTGTCCTTCACCTCCCACTTCACTCTCCTTTTTCATTGCTTCAAGGCTGTCAGCGTCAGAGTCGTCAGTTGGCCCTTGGCCCCTCTCTATCTTCTCTACCGCCCATCCGACGTTTCCTAATAAATTTCTCTTCATCCCACACATCTCCGTTGTCTCTATTACTTCACTTGCCCAGTATGACCAAGGCAAGAGCTCAAAGAGGCAACCAGCCCATAAAATCCGAGCCTGGCGCCCTCCACCATAACACCTCTCCCTCTGCATCCCTCACCAATACATACCACGGATCGCCGGAGCAGACAAGAAAGCAAGCTGGTTCATACGTTGGACCTACCGATGTCAACCAATCCTTCATGCGGTCTGACGCCCGTAAGTTCTTTCTGGATCCACCTTCTCATGTTCAATGTCTGACAACTAGACAGCAACTCCCTCAGTCTTGATTCCCAACAATCCCGGCCTTCACTCCGCACGAACTGCGCTTACGAATCCTACGTTCGACGAGAGTGAGCCGGTCCTTCTGCAAGTCAGAAACCGCGAGATGGATCAGCCCGCTGTTTCCATGCCGAACGATTCGTTCTTCGATGGGTCTTTCAGAGACATTGGCGCCAAGGTGAAAATCTTCAACGATACTCTCGGTGAACTACAGCAAATTGGCGTCTCCCACGATGTCGCCCTGCCTCAGTTGGTCTTGGTAGGCGACCAGTCTGCCGGAAAGTCCAGTCTCATGTCTGGTCTGGCTGGCCTCAACCTGCCGCGTAGCGAAGGTGTCTGTACTCGCTGTCCTATCCACATTCGCGTTTCCAGAAGTGGCGCTCGAGACCGCGGCGGACCTGAGTGGTCTTGTCGCGTCTCTCTCCAGCAAGACTACGCTTTTAGGCCCCCGCCCAACTATAGCATCACCAAGGCCGACGTCACGGCAGAGAACCCTTTTCCCCCGTGGGTCAAGCAAGCACGTGTCGTGAAGGAATTCATGACGATCTATGACCAGTCAGACATCGACACTGTGTTGAAATGGGCTCAAATCGCCATTCTCAACCATGACCAGAACCACGAGCTCTACGTCCCTGGCACTGGCGCCATCACCAAACAGAGCCTGTTGGATGATGAGGCGGAGAGGACCTTGGCGAAGTTCAGCCCGAACACCGTCGCGCTGGAGATTAAAGGCCCCGACCTGCCCGACCTGTCCTTCTACGACATGCCCGGCATCTTCCGCAACTCTGCTCGAGAGGAAGACGAGTACCTTGTGTCTGTCGTGGAGAACCTGGCCCGCCAATACATCTCTCACGCTGGTGCCCTCATCATTTGGGCCGTGCCAATGAATGTCGATCCCGAGACGTCCTCTACGCTTTCCATCATCCGTGACCTCAATGCTCAGCGACGGACCATTGGGGTCATGACCAAGGCAGACCTCCTGCCCGAAGGCAACAACAACCAATGGATGTCGATGCTGCGCGGTGACCGCCACAAGATCGGCCATGAATTCTTCATCACGTCTCGCCCCTCTGACAAGAACCTCGACGAGCAGCAACGCTGGGAGGACGCGTCTTTCACCAGAATGGTAGCGAATGTTGGCCGGAAGAGTTCCACCCTTTCCGCGAACGCTGCGGCGTCGAAAAGCTCAAGACGGCTCTTTCCGAAAAGTTGGGCAAAGAGTTTGCTAAGAAGTAAGAAACCCCCACCGCCCCCTTCCGCTGTATTTTGTGTGTGGGACTGATAATTGCAGCTTGCCTTCCATAAAGCAAAAGGTTCAGGCGCGGCTTGGCGAAATCGAGAGAGAGCTCAGCACGCTCCCCGAACTGCCCAACAATGTCGAGTTGGAGGTCAGGAAGAGCCTGATGGCTTTCTCCTCCATCGTCAAAGAAACTCTCCGTGGCAGAAACTTTTCCTCTAACTACGGATCTCTCTCGGACAGTTTCCGTGACTGCATCTTGCAAATGAAGCCCAAATTCATTTTGAAGGACAAGTCGGACATCCCCGTCCTTGAGATATCCGATGATGACGAGGATACGGCATCCAACGTTACTCCAGGCAACAGAAAGCGGGGTGCACACGCCCAGAACGGGCACGCCGGCGCAAAGAGACCTCGTCCCCCCGTCAGCGGTGGCTCGTTCTCGGCTGCCGTCAAGACAGAAGAAGGCAATTCAACGCCGTCTACGCCGTCGCGCAGAAGACCACCTCCGCCAGCACCGCTTGCAGTCTCGTTCCAGCAGTACTCCCATTATGGTGCGAGTTTTCGAACGCTGGCGGCAATCCGCGACGACATTAGGGCCAAGACGAAGGCCGGTATGCCCAGCATCGTTCCTGACGAGGTGTACGAGGACCTCTGCAAGAAAGCAGTGAAGGACTGGGACAAGCCTATGGACACCTTCCTGCAGGAAACCATGGGTCGGTTGCAGAGAATCGTTGATTACGCTCTCAGTCAGGCTTTCGGATCCTTGAAGAAACGGTTGATCTTCAAGGAATCCAAGAAGCTCATGGACGAGTTTTTGGATGAGCGTCGCCGTGAGGCCTTCGCCTTCCTTAAGGAGATCTATGCCATGGAGACTTTTCAATTGTTCACAGTCAACCAGAAGGCTTTTGCGGATTACGAGCGATCTGAAAGCCGGGTGCTCACACGTTATCGCCACGTGATGCGCTGGCAGGCGTTCTCCGGCGAGCAATCCGAATTTCATGATTGGGATAAGATGACACCCGACCAGCGAAACAATGAGGAGAGAAAACACAGCATCGAGCTTGCGAAGATGGGACCAGACACCTTCGATAAGGAGTTGAAGGTGGCCGCCTATGTTCGCGGCTACTACATGCTCTCTGCTCTCCGGTTCACTGATACCGTCTGTCTCTCCATTACGTCGCGTATGATGCCGAAGATAATTCAGGACCTGGATTTCTTCTTGGAAAAGAAGCTTGGCCTAGTTGGCGGGCATGCCGACACGGTATTTTCTCGTCTCATGGAGGAAGACAACGACACTGCCCACAAGAGGGAGCGTCTCAAAGGCGAGCTTGAGAAGTTCAACAAAGCACTCCAGTCCATCACGACCAACGAGCTGGAGGGTGTTTCCGGTTCGTCGCAGGGAACCACGCAGTTCGGACCGTACGCCGAGTCTCTGGCCGATAGCATGGATTTGGATTCGTCGATCTGAGCTGTCAGCGTCCGTAGACTGGGATGACAAACAGTGAATCTTTCCTGTCTTTCTTATGTTGAAGAGAACGCCCCCCCAATCGGCCGTGGCGTTGGAACGAGTAGCCGTGTTTGGCAGGGAAACCAAAGACAGGGCATGTTTGTGTAGAATATTTGGAAAAGGCTCGCGTGGCAACCACAACAGCACAGAGGCTGTTGGGCAAGGCTGCGGAGGCTGGGAGGCGTAATGGAGTCCCGGATATCGAGACCATACCTCAGGTTAGGTCTCTTTTTGTTATCAATCCAGAAGGGAGACACCTTCACACGAGATACCAACAATGCGGATAGTTTAGCTTAGACAATAGACGCCAAGACGTGTCAAAAAAACCTGACGGCAACGTAGTCGACGGGCTCATGCCAACGGTTGGAGCCGAAAGTATCGGAGAGAAGAAAGCGGGAGGCCCAGCTGCGGAGCTCGGTGCCGTCGAGATTGACCCTGGGCCTTCCTGGCCACGAAGAGGAAGGGGTTTCCACCTTGGTCTTGTTCCTTTCCATTATTCGTCATACACTTTCGCCTTCATGACCTTGTACACTCGCCGCATCTACAAGAACCCCCGTAATTTTCCCGCATGGCCGAAGCTGCCCCTTCACCTGCATCGCGTCGCATCCCCCCTTTCTTACTGCTGGCCACTGTCAGGGAATAGGTGCCATAACTCGACTTTACCCGGCTCAGGGGCGCTTCCATGGATCCGGGACGCCTCTCCAAGGCGTCGACCAGCCGCTCGATGCTGCTCGTCGTCGGCTAATATGCTCGGAGACTGACTGAATAGAGATCGCAGCCACCAAACGCAGCGGCTAATTTGCAATGAAGGAGGGTGCGGCGAGGCAAGGCAGCAGGATCGAGTTGGAGGGGGCGACGTGGAGTATAGTTCCCGACTGCCGGGATGCGCCAACGCAAAACAGGCTCGCGGGGTGTGTTTTGGCTCATGGACCTGTGTTAGGTTAGTACGGTCCAGAAGCATCTTCCCGGCATCCGTCGAGCCTAAGGAGGAACTTCCCCGGATTTAGAAGCGTGCCCAGACGCTCCCAACGTGCCAATATCCGGTGTGGGCTTAAGACATCGTCGACCACGGCGTGGAGAGTTGGAGCTTACCATGATTCGACAAAGAAACGACGTGTCAATACATACGGATCCGCAAATCCCCACAGGCACTGCAATCCTGGGCCAGGCCAACGGTGCTTGTGTCTGTCAAGCAATCAATGCCAACCACACCAATGCGCCCACGGCGCCATCCATCAAGGACAAGATCAGCGTGCCCGACGGGTCATGGTGATGGGGTTTTGACTGGATCGACTGCAGATTATTGCCGGCTCGATGGGCACGCGTGGTGGATAGGCCATCAACAGCTCTCAACCGAAAGAGATGGTCGGACGGAGAGAGAGGGCCTTTGCGAGGGGTTGGCTTATCGACTCTAGCAAACAACCCCCAGACTTCCCCAGATATCCACGCAGTGACCCGTTTAAACGCAGGCGACAAACGGGGCTGCTTTCCTGGATCACCCTTTTCCGCGTCGCCCGGCGCATCAATGAACACCATTCTTCTTCGGCCCCATGAACGCCTACGCGACTCGCTGCGCATCCCAAACACGGTTCGACATGAACAGAGACGCCAGTATCGGACGACTCTTTTGCCCTGGCATGGGCCTCTTGACTCAAATCAACAAAGAGACTGATCTCTTCTGCGGCAGCTTCGCATTCTTCGGGTCCAATTTCGGTAGGGATATCACAAAATCGATTGCAATGCAACAGGACGGTTTACACCAGCCAGAGAGCATGACAGACCCGAGAGGGCTAGCCCCGATCAGCACTAGACCGTCTATCAGGAATAGTACGATGCCGGGCCTGTCTTCCGAGGGAGCGCTTCCTTCGCCCACTTGCCTCGCTTGTGGCCTTCCACTGATCCCTGCAAGATCTAGGTTGCATGATCACGCGAGGGTAAACGGCACTGGCCCGGTGTCGGTCTTGGCCCCTTTCAAACTCTTGACGCATCTCCAGGGGTGGGCAGAACATCACCCTGGGTAGCTTCTGCAGGATCTACAGGACAACCTCAGGACGAGACGTTTCAAGCGAAACAAGACGGAAGACCGTGAAGCCTTGAAAGGAGTACGCGACCTCAAGGCTGCCTATCTCCTTAATTCTAGCGGTGCGAAAGCATCATGTCTGCCCGAAGGGATAGGCGATCCACGAGATCACACATATTGTAATCGACCTGGAAAGGTGCGCCTGAAGCCTGTCTGATGGCCACTGCTCTCTTGGCCGAGGCTTTGCTGGCAGTGGGTTGCGCGAGACATCATCTCGACTTTGATGGCTACCGTCGGTCTTTGAGCACGGGGAAGTGGATCGGTATGAGGACCGACCTCCGGCGACAATCTGGTACTGACAGACCATGCCTCTCTGGCTCATCTCCCACGACATCGCGTTTCCAACAGATGAATGTAACGGCGCGCGAATCTCGCTAGAAGCGCTTCTCGACTGTTGACATGCTACACACCTTGGGTTGCAGCGCATCTTTCACCAAGATTCTTTTGAAAATGACCCTTCCAATAATCGATCGTACCAAATGCCAACACATGGGAACCGAAGTCTTCGAAGCTTTTTGCCCTACGATGGTCCCATACAGACCAGCCATTCCGATTCGACTGCAACTGCTCAGCAATGAGCCGATGTCAGAAAGTGCAGACGTTTGTTCGAGGCAACCGGTCAAGGGCCCTGATCACTACTCGTTTCGCTAGAGGCATTCTGCGCCTCACGCCCGCATAGCCGGTCTCAGGCGAGTCCAGTCACGACACTCAGCCCACCACCATCACGGTTTTCAACTGCTTAATAGCCTGTCTAGGTTCTCATGGTTCGAGCCCACCAGCAAGTTGCGTGTGCTTTCCCCAGGCTCCATATTTCCCCTACAGCGCACACCTTCTTTGGCACATCCCATCTCTCCCAGTGACCAGCCTTACTGATCCGAGGCCCACGAAGGGTCGCGACCAATCGTCGACGGCTGGTTAAATACGTTCTGCTTTTGCCGGCCTTTTTCCAGACGGCCCTTCTCGCGAGATCCCATGCGCTGCTTTGCCCCAGACCAGCTTGACACCACCTGAACCGCATCTCGCCGGGGCTAGACAGGGCGCTTCAAGCGTTCTTTGGTACGCTAGCTCCTTGATCAATTCAGGTATGGTGTTTCTTGAGTGTGACTGACTCAGGTCTTGTCCCGCAATGGCAGAAGCTTACTCAGGCTAGGTCTCTGGGCATCTTCAATGACCCGTACTCTGGTGCCTTCATTGCCACTTCGCTAAATCCATGGAGTTGGATCTCTTTGGAGGCAAAGAGCAAACTGGTGCAGTTGTTACCTCCAGGAGGATCTTCCGCGACCCATCACGTACGTCTAGGTCATTCGGCATCTGACCTGAAGACGGAGAGATGGCCGATATAAGTCATTCCTCGTAAGTAAAGGACAGCTCTGCTTATTGTGGTGCCGGTGCCAGTCTGCTTGACAACGGATATGAATGGGCACGGCGTGGTAACTCGTTCTATTTCAATTTCCATGACGAGAACGGCATAGTCCTTTGTGACTGATGATTCGCAACTTTCAGCTTCAATGTATGAACCGGCGGACCGGAAATGCCTGATGCTGGCACAGCTTCATTGCATTTGTCCTCGTGAGGTATCGATCTAGGGGTCCGTCGGCCAACAGGTCACGCACGGAATGCTACTCCAGGTCGTTTCTGGGAATCCTCGACGTTCAAGGTTGTATTTGCAATGCTCTTGCAGAACAGCACATGGGGAGCCCCCCCCCCCCCCCCCTTGAGTCCCCCTGCTCTTCGTGCCCGAAAAGTCGCGTTGTCAATAAACGGCACGGAGACGAAATTTTCGACGGACCTCGTCGCGTGCGGGCAACCACCAGGCTAGCTTCCGTGGCACATGATGGTGCATCGAGCATTTATCTCCCAATGCAACCGGGCTCAGCCCGCGAATCACGAGGTGGCAAGCCTTCCGACCCATGCCAACGTTCGTTCCGGGCCTGAGTGGTGTGCATCTGTGCCGCACAAACCAATCCTCGGACGGGGTTGCCTGGACCTATCTCGAGAGATCGGTCAATTTGCATGGCCGTTCCCGAGAGGCTAGACAGAGATGGGGACGGCGCCCGCTCACATAGACGAGACCTGGATTCGGTATGAACGCCATGTCTTCTGGGGAAAGACAGCCATGCGGACCACTCTGGCCAGTTTTACCCGCGTGCCGCCAATTCGTGCCGTTGCCGACACGCCCCGGTTTGGCACACCCCCGCCTCCCCCGGATCTCTTCCTCACTGGGCGAACATCAACCTCCAAATGAGTAAGGATAACAGCACCGGGGTCAGCTGTCGTGCAGATCGAGAGCAACTGAGGTGCTCCCACACCGATGGCAAAGGACCAGGGGCGAGCCGTGAGAAAAGACATATAAGTCCTCGACCCTGGCCTCCTCGTTCACGCTCCTTTCCTCTCCCTACCCGCAAGTCGGCCAAGTCAACTTCAATACTCTCCCTATCATCTTTCACGTCCTTCCCTGGTCTTTAGGAAGATTCCCGCCAAACACCGCTACGATGGCGAAGAAGGCCCTCGTCTCTCAGCAGGTCGCTGTCAATGTCGACATCGCGCAGGCTGAGGCTCCGCGCTTCGAGAAGGTCTACTGGACCAAGGAGCCCCATCTCCGCAAGCTCTACTTCTCGACCATTTTCCTCATGGTCGCCTCGGCCACCACCGGTTACGATGGTATGCTCGTCAACACCTCCCAGCAGATGCAGCGGTGGAAGGACTTCTTCGGCGACGGCGTCTCCGACAACAACAAGCTCGGCATTCTCATCAACATGTTCAACATCGGTTCCATCATCTCCTTCTTCATCACTCCCTACGTGGCCGACAACTACGGGCGTAAGGTCGCCATTGTCATTGGGTGCTGCTTCATGGTTGTCGGTGGTGCCATCACCGCCTTCTGCAACGGCTGGGGAAGTAAGTCGAACTCAATTCATGATCCGCGAGCCTGAAATCGAGGCTGACCTTTTGCAGTGTACGTCGGTGGTCGATTCATCCTCGGTTTCGGCAACTCCCTAGCCCAGATGTCCTCGCCTCTGCTTCTTACCGAGATCTGCCATCCTCAACACCGTGGTCCCGTCACTGCCGTAGGTCATCCCCCCTGCTTTGCAAGCACAACCTAGCACACCATGAAGAACCACAGTGACTGACTTGGGTGCGCTAGATCTACAACTGCTTGTGGAATTTGGGTGCGCTCATCGTCGCCTCCATCGGCTGGGGAACTTCGTACGTGAACAACGACTGGTGCTGGCGGTCCATCACCTTCATCCAGATCGTGCCCTCCGTCATCCAGCTCATCGGCATCTGGTGGGTGCCCGAGTCGCCGCGTTACCTCGTCAACAAGGACCGCGCCGAAGAGGCTCTTGCCATCCTCGCCAAGCACCATGCCGGCGGCGACTTCAACAACGCCACGGTCCAGTTTGAGTACCGCGAGATGAAGGAGACCATTGTCATGGAGAGAGACGCCGACAAGTCGACCAGCTACATGGACTTCTTCAAGACCAAGGGCAACAGATGGCGTCTTGCCATCATCGTCTCCCTCGGTATCATCTCCCAGTACTCCGGTAACGCGCTCTTCTCCAACTACATGGACGCCATCTACGAGGGAGCCGGCATCACCGAGCAGAACCAGAAGCTCGCCATCTCCACCGGCAAGTCGATCCTCGACCTCTCCTGCTCCATCGGAGCCGCCTTGACTGTCGACTACTTCGGCCGTCGCCCCCTGTTTCTGGTCGCCATCAGCGGCATGGTCGGCTCGTTCGTCTGCTGGACCATCACCGGCGCTGTTTCGAAAACTCCGGCGCCACTAACCAGGGCGCCGGCTACGCCCAGCTGGTCTTCATCTGGATCTTCGGTATCTTCTACGACATTGGCTTCTCCGGCCTGCTCATCGCCTACGCTCTCGAGGTCCTGCCCTTCCATCTCCGCGCCAAGGGTATGATGATCATGAACATCGTCGTCCAAGCCATTCTGGCCATCGGAAAGTACGTCGAACCCCATCCCCGCCGTTTGATCCGAGCTAACCCCATCACCAGCCAAACCAACAAGGTCGCCTGGGACAACCTCCCCAACCACTGGAACTTCATGCTGTTCTACACCCTCTGGGACTTCTGCGAGCTCGTCTTCGTCTACTTCTTCTACGTCGAGACCAAGGGCCCCACTCTCGAAGAGATCTCCAAGATCTTCGACGGCGACGCCGCCGTCGGCCAAATCGACCCCGCCCAGATCGAGAAGGAGATCCGGGCCGACCACCACGAGGAGGACATCAACACGCGCGCAGCGCAAAGCGAGAAGACGGCCGTCTAAGCCTCCTTCACGCCACCGTCGTTCCGAATCAGAATGAAAATGGAAAATAACACACACACAAGCTTCTCATACGCCCTCTTTGTAATGCCCTTTTGGATTCTCTTAGCCTGGCCTGGTGGTGGATGTAATGCGAGCCTGGCGCGTCGGCCGGGCTCAGGCTTTGGGGTTGATCATGATACCAGAGGCGCCGCGACGCGTGACGTCTCTTTTCCTCTCTCGGCATGGAAGGGGGTTTAGATTCGTCCCGCGGGGCGATGCCTTACCAGTTACTCTCGTTTCAAGTAGCCACTCAACACACAGTTACAGCTTGCCCCGTGTCGGGGTCTCTGTAACAATTTGGGCCGTTGCTCCCACACAACCTTTTTTTTTGTTGCTCCCTGCGTGTTTGCTGCTGCCAATGCTTTGCCACGGCAAAGCCAATACCCGTGAAGCTTTCTCTTGGTGCGGTTTCCCTCCGAGACACTAAACCCTATCCCCGGATTCCTCGATGGTGGTTAGGACGCGTTAGTGCCGGCACCCGCCAGGAGAGTGTGTCGTGGGAATGAGAGCGAATTGGTGGGTTTTGTCTCCCGAGACGAGGGGATTTGGAGAGGGTGTGTGTGTGTGTGTATGTGTGCATGTGTGTGACTACCCCTCATGCATGGCTTCACTCGGCGTGGGACTCCGGAAGTGGCTGATGATCCAGGGTGGTGGTGTGAAGGCGGGCCGCACGGCCGGTGGCATTCCGCATTCTTGCGTGGTGTGTTGTCTGAGAGAGGTGGATGGCGGTTGGGGTAAGGTAATCAATCTCGAAGGGGCTGGTGGCGCAGGTGCAGGTTACATGCGCATACGGGCGGGGAAGTGCTCGAAAGGCTGGGCATGGGCCGATTCAGGCCTTTTTGTTTTGCTTTGCTTCTTTTTCTCTCCCTGGGCGGTCTCGTGTTGAGTCCTTCCCACGGGGAGGCTGGGGGACGGGGGGAAGAAGAAGAAGAAGCGCGGGATAGGATGGCCGGAGTCTGCGTGGGAAGTTCGAGAGTTCGGAACTGGGCTGGTGCTACGGCGTGAGTTGGCGGGTGGATCTGGTGAGGATGACAAGGTGATAACATGCCGCGGAGGATGGGAGAAGATGGAGGGACAGAAACCGCCGTGCATGCGGGTTGGGCTCCGAACACGGACGCGGGAATGGGACACGCGAGATTTGCTGACTGGGACCGAGATTGGGAACGGCACGTATGCACCGGTAAGGGGGCCGACGAGGGTGATGCCGACGCTGGGGCTCCGAGGTGTCTCTTGGTGTGCGGGTGCCGACGCGCATGAGATTGCGATTGCATCTGAGGTGTCGAGGAAGCCTGGCGTCGTCGTGAAGCGCTGGGTGACGGATGCCTTCAATGTGACTTGGGTCCGCGCTTGAACACGATCGAGGAGATTCAGATTCGGAGGGGACCTTGGCGCCAGCATAGTGTCTCTACTTGAAAACAAAGAAACATGTCTTCATTGAGACTCCCGGGGCATGATAATCTAGTACTTGCTGGCTGACTGTCTATCTAATAATCTAGGTAATGATACACAAAAGGGCGACACCCGCCCCTTCAAACCCCCAGCTCGCCACCCACGACCTCAAGCGCTTCGGTACACAGCTTCAACACAGCCTCGTCGGCCGAGCTACCGGCCACCTGCACGCCGCTCACGAGCAACGGGTATAGTCGCAACAGGTGCTTCCGGCCCTCGCTATCCACGTTGGGTGTGTCCGGGATGGCGTCGGACTCGGAAGTTAGGTCGACCAGCTGGCGGAGCACGCGGAGGAGCTCCTTGCGTTGCGACAGTGGCTGGGGCATGCGGCCACGCAAGGGCTGATCGGCGATGTAGGCGCGGATCGTCAGCGCCGCACGGAGGATGAGGAATGGCGCGGCGGTGCGCGCGATACGGATGTGCAGGGCCTGCGGGGCCTCGGAGAGGTGCGACAGTGCGGAGGGCGGAGGTGGGAAGGCGGGCGTGGGCGGCTGTACGACGATGCGCAGGCTCGAGGCGTCGTAGGTCGAGACAAGGGAGAAGAGCTCGTCGACGCAGACGTAGGACATGCGGTCGCGGCGGGTTGGGAGGGGGTCAACTGTACGGCCAGTGCGTTGCTTGTAGAGGGCCGCGAGGCCGTTTCCGCCGTCCGAGTTGCCGTTGGGGCCGAAGATGAGGGACGATTCGGTGGGCGAGGGCGCGTGGACGATGGAGGTGCGGAAGAGGCTTTCCGCGTAGGATTTGCGCGTCTTGTCCGGAATCGCCTCGCGCCGAGGGAGGGAATAATGAGCTCGCGCAGCTTGTGGAAGGAGCCGATATCGAAGGATTCGTCGTCGGAGAGGTCGGCCGACGTCGGCGCGGCATCGGTGTCTGCGCTGACGATCCCGTCGGCGATCTCTACAATCATTTGCCATATGCTCTGGAGGGTTGGACGCGGGACTTCGAGGGCGCGTATCTGCGGGAGCGTGACTTCCAGCACTGCGAGGATGGAGTTCGTGGCCAGACGCCACGGCTGGGTTGACTTTGTGACGATGGGGAAGCCGTACTTGAGTACCACCGGTTTGGATAGGGCCGAGAGTGCCGCGGAGAAGGCCTCGCTGCAGTAAATGTCCGCATCGGACGCGTTTCGGAGGATGAGGGTCTGCAGGATGGACATGCTTGCCTTGGACATCGCCACGTAGGTCCTTCGCTGCGTCGAGCTCTGGGCCTCGAGTGCCTCTTCGCTGAAGGCGAGCCGGACGAACTCGGCCACCTGCGAGATCATGGCCGACGGGACACCGGCGAGGTCTGTTCGCACCATCTTGATGGCTTCGAGGACCTGGTTCTGCAGAGGCGTTACGTACTCGATGTCGTTGACGTAGGCCCCCACTGTGGCCTGTTGCAGGGCCTCGCGGAAGAGGGTCAACATCTGACGGACCCGGTCGACAGTCAGGTCTTGCTGGACAAGCCGGTACACGTCGTGAAACGTGGCGACGTAGGCGATTAAGCAGTTCTGGTTGTCCGTCTTCTTGTCGTCCTCGTAGTCCAAGAAAACCGGCGTCCCTCGAGACCAAAGCTCCCACACGGCGTTGACAGTACTGGTGTCGAAAACAGGCCTGCCAGGGTCATAGTCGAGCTTGATGACCTTGGCAAGAGCCTTGTAAGTGGCTGTGTTAATGTTCAGGACCTTGAAGTCGAGTAGAGTCGCGAAGTGACCGATAAGCTCCTGCCACAAGCCGTTGAAGGAGGAATGAGCGGAAAGCGGTTCCATGTAGCTTGCCAACAGTTCCGAGATTCCGTTCAACACAACAACCGCAGTCTCGTGCCACTCTTTGCGGTCGAGGTGCATTGGCCTTTCGCCAGCGGCTGCCTGGAGTTCGTCTTCAATCGACGAGAGAAGCTTGAACACTACGGACTTGACGCAGATGGACCAAGCTTCAGGGCTCAGCTTGTCGCCATACGCGTCAAAGATTCTTAAAAGGGTCTGAATCGCGCTGTTGCGGAGCTCTAGCCGTCCATCCGCAGTTACGGTGGTGAGCCTCAGGAGCAAAAGCATCCAGAGGGCAGCGTCCGATGCGTTGTGTTCTGAGTCCGCAGCTAGGGTTGTCAGATCAGAAATGCTCGAGCCCTGCATCAAGTCTGCGGTGATGGGAAGGGTTTCAGTCTTGCCAGAGAGGAAGTCTGAAAGAACCCAAAAGAACGTCACAGTCTGCGGGTGTCAGTTCGGCCCAAATGATCCGGTAATTCGGCAACTTACCGTCAGAGCTATGTTGAGGTCGTCGTCCTGTGAGCAGAATTTGTAAAGGGTATCAACAAGTATCAGAAAGCAGGAATTCGGCAAAGACGCTAGGAAGTCGGAGCATATGAGTTGAAGGGAATTGAAAGAAGACCGGACGAGCTTCGCCGACCGGGTCATGAGAACAACGGTCTGGGAGCCCCGACGCTCTCCGGGGGCGAACTTTTTGTTGATAAAGATGGTGCCGATGATTTCGAATGCAATCTCCCACCCGCTGATGAGCGTCTCGCCGCAGTTCTCGAGCAGGTTCTTGAGCCCTTCGAGAACCACCTTGTGAATCTCGACATCTGTGCTGTGGCTGGCGACGGTGACCTCCCTGTCTTCTTGCTGCAGGGGCGACAGAGCATCGCGGAGGGCCTCCAAAAGCAGTAATTGCACGCTTCCACACTGATCGCGCTCCATTGTAGCTGCCACGTTGGCCGATTCAAGTGCCAGTCTGACGAGAATCTCTGCAGCACGAAGTCTTACTGAAGCGTTCATCGAGGACGAGTTGAGGATGTGGATGAGTTCGGACGTCAACGGCGTCCATCCAGAAACCTCCGGCGGATACGTAAGCAGTCGGTCGATGTTGATCGTAGCGATATCACCCAACTTGGCGAGGGCGAAGTGGTCTTCCTGGTTCGGTCCTGCGGCCGCCGCGATCGAAACACTGAGGACTCGGCGGTGCTGGCCGGTCGGGGGTGGCTTCCGGCCGCCAGAGGTAGGTGAGTGCGGCTGGCTTGCATCCTCGGTCTTCGGCTTGTCCTCGTCCGCCCTTTCCAAGAGATTGCACACCGCCGTCACAACTTCCCCGAACGCATCGTTGGGGAAGTCGATGGTGCTCTCGATGAGACGGGAAGCTGCAGTCTCAACGGCTCTTACTTCGCTGCTGAAATTGGACAGGAGAGTGTTTGCTTCGCCCTCAGCCTGGTGGTCTGTCCCCTTCGTCGCAAGGGGCGTTCGTCCAGGTGTCTTGCTTGTGGAGAAGAGGACGAAATCGGCTTGTTGTAATGTCTCAAGAATGATCCGCCACGAGGAACCGAGAGTTGGGCCGAGGGCAATGCCAAGGTTGAGAAGCGCTCTCAAACATAGGAGGTTGCGAGTGTTAAGCGTCATTTGGCTTCCCTCCAGTCCTTGTTGTCTTCCTCTGTCGACGGCGGATGACGATTGGGTGACCAAACTATCAACGCTAAGCAGCCCGCGCGCGTTGTTCAAGATGCTGTTCGGTGCTTCGGTGGTCGGCGTAGGTGTTGTCGGCCGAGCGGCCCCAGCATTCAGGCAGGCCGTGAAGACATTCGGCGGCACTGCCGCCTTACCCAGTGTTGTCAAGAACGCATCTCTCGGCGTGGCCAACTGAAGCAACCCGGCAACGTGGGCAAACTTTTGGAATGCTCTCACTAGACTATGATAATACTCGGAGTCCATCGCAGCGTATAAGAATGTTGAACAGGTGGCCAGGATGGCAGGCCAGCATTCCTCTATGATGGCTGCGCATACCTTGACTTCGTTGTGAAGGGGATGGTCTTCCAAAACGAGAGGGTTGAGCGGTACTGGATTCCTCTTAAACGAAGCCGCTCGTTCCAATGTATTTCGAGGGCCATCCACATCATCTTGTGGAGGCGCCGGAGAGTCGCGCTCTGGCTCCTGCTTTCCACTTCTCTTGCGACTGCGGCTATCTCCAGGAACCGTGAGGGGAAGGATGAACTTGGCGAGACCTTCGGAGAGTGACGAGATACACGACAGTGTCAAGCTGTAAATGTATGACTCGGGAATGGATGGCGCCTCGGTTTTGTCGAGCTGGTCAATACAAGGAACCCTTACGCTGCTCCACTGCGTACTGATGCCGATGTTGGATCCATCCGCACTAACTGAGCCACTGATGATGCCCGTGACGCCGCTAGCCTCGAGCATTGCTTGGTCAGTGGACGATGCGATGCTAACGTACGGGTTCGCCACCGGGATCGTCGACTGAGACCCGAGCCCAATAACGGACGGCTTCTCGGTGCTGAGCCGCACGAAAGTCGCCGTCAGGTGTTTGAGCACATCCTTCTCGCCTTCTTTGGCATCGTAACTGACGAATATCCGCCGGATGAGAGCGTGCTCTGAAAAGATGCCCCGGAATACCTCCAAACACAGAGCTCGTTTCCATATTGCCGTCTCTTGGTCTAGTAGGTGCGTCAGGATGTCGAGGGCATCGCCACTCTCTGACGGGAGGATGTTGATGTGACGCCGCAAAAGAGTGTAAAGTATCCGAACCAGTCTTACGGAGGTCGCGAAGTTTGGTCTTCCCTTCAGCGCGCTGATTATGAAAGGCATGACCCGGATCTGCAGGATGTGTGCTTGCTCTCTGTGGGTCGAGAACACGGCGGCGTGGTTGGTCAGAACCGATTCTATTAGCTCGAGGCCGAACGTCTGCGGAAGTCCAGAAAACCTCAAATACTCGGGACGCTGATTTTCTGTCATGAGACATAAATCGTTGAATATCTTTGCTATTGTTAGCAGGGTAAGGTTCGCCATCCACGTAGAAGACCTACTCTATACGCGTCCAAAGCGGCTGCATGCAACTCAACTGTGCCATCGCCTATCGGTGCCTCGCCGGCAGGGGGACCGGAGGATGCATTTTCTGTGTTTCAGTTAGTCAAAATTTCGAATCCCCATTCAATAGCGGACACTTACTGTCCTCAGCAACCACCTTGTCGAACACCGACACCACGAGCTGTTGCAAGGTTGCGGCCGAGGTGTTGTTGACGATGGCATTCTTGCTCGTCTGCAAGATGAAGCAGATGTTCAGGGCGGTGATCAGAAGGTCTCCCTTGAGATCAGTGGCGTAGTTTTGCAACAACGACGGCAAGGCCTGCAGGATTTTGAGCTGCACATCAAGACCTGCAGAGGTTGCCTCTCTGAGGGCTTCGAGAACCTGGTTCAGCTTCCCCCTAGGAAGGGCGCGGGCAACGATGAGCCTCTGGAGGCAAACGATGGCGATGCCGGTAAACTTTGCATTCTTGGTACCGCATGCGACGATGAACGGGTTGACAAAGTTGGGTCTCTGGGCCAGCTCTGGGCCAAAGTCAGTCATGGGTCCGTAAACACGAGGAGCGGTGGACAGGAGACTGTACCGCTAGCGGCTTGAGCTTCACCGGCCCCCTTCAGCCCCTTGAGCTCCTCGAGAGACTTCTCGGCCGCCTGTTTCAAGTCGTTTAGCAGAATGTCCACGAAAACGAGCAGGTAAAGTGCACACCTGTCTGAGGTCATTGTGTTTCCGCTTGCTTTCCTGGATGAGATTCGTTAGCTCCGTAGCTAGGAGCTGGGTCGTCATTCTGTCACAAGTGGCCGCTGGAGCCGTACATTATCGAACTCGATCTCAGAACAAGGAATCAAAACAATCCGAACGCGCTGCAGAGGTTATGCAAGACCCGGCCGCGTAGTGTTGGGGAAGAGGGAGCTGATAGAACAGATCAGGTCGAGGGAGCTACCATCCGGACTGCGTCTCCTAGCTCATCCACAGCTCCCGATCAAGGTGAGCTGTCCACCTTGAATGATGACTAAGGCCTCGCTTCCCATCCCGCATAAATGTACCCACACCGCTTGCCGTAGACGGCAGAAACGGAACAGCACCGAGTTCACCGCCTGGAAGTGCCCCGCGTTGGCTCGTGCGTTTGACTGAAGCGCGTCTGCATCCTCACCAGCGTCAGCGTCTTCAGGCACAGCGCTGCTGTATTACACTGGTGGAACCCCTCTGTAGGACGATCGCTGCCCGCCCGCTTGCGGGTCCCCCCATTGAACGTTTAGGTAAGAGCCGGGCCGCATTGCAATCGCTCCTGCCTCCGTTTCCAAGAACAGTCCCTCCCACTTCGCAACCCCTCCATCTTGAACATTTACATCTCCCCGTCGTCGCTCCGGTCCGCTACCACCCTACAATATACTCAACCCCGCTTCAACGTCCACAGACGACGACTCATCATGGGTGCAAAGGTTCCGCGCAACTTCAGACTCCTTGAAGAGCTTGAGAAGGGCGAGAAGGGTCTCGGAGCAGGTACCTGAAGCCTCCTGACGCAATTCCAAGCTGCCCCGCGCATTTGTGACTGACTTTCTCGATTACAGAGGCTTGCTCCTATGGCCTGAACGATGCCGAGGACCTCTTGATGTCCGACTGGAACGGCACCATTCTGGGCCCCCCGCACGTTAGCATTCCCTTCATCATGCCTCCATCTCTGTGTTGCGCGCATGGCCACTGACCGGTCCTTTGACAGAGCGTCCACGAGAACAGGATCTACTCCCTCAAGATGCACTGCGGCCCGAACTACCCCGACGAGCCTCCCACGATACAGTTCATCAGCCAGGTCAACCTGCCCTGCGTCAACTCCCGCAATGGCGTCGTCGACCCTAGGCAGCTCCCGTGTCTGGCCAACTGGAAGAGAGATAATACCATGGAGACCATCCTCATTGAGCTCAGAAGGTGCGTTGGGATATGCGTCAGGATGCGTGCTGGCGCTGATGCACGATGGACGAGGCAAAACTGACACCTTATTCTCAGATACATGGCGGCCCCTGCGAACAAGAAGATCCCCCAGCCTCCCGAGGGCTCGACGTACCAGTAACCTATTTTCATGATTCCCCAGGATGCGCGAAAGAGGGTACGGGTAGATAGATCAGGTCGGACTGATTCTTGGTGCACATGGCATGGGTAGTATGGCTCAATGATTACGACTTTATCTGCAAGATTACTCTCTTCTTTGATCCTTGCAGTTGCATGCTGCGAAAGAACAACAGGCATTCCAACATGACTCCAATAGCACCACCAACCAACAGTGCAGTTGTTAGGCATCTGGAAGCTGTGAAACTCGGGGGAGAGGGGGTATCGTATCCTGCAACGCGCAATTCATTTTTGTATATGCCGGCAGATGATGCCAGGCTCCCTCTGCTCGGCCAAATTGAGCTGTGTCCTGCCTCGTTCTTTTCCCGTGCTCATTGTTGCCACCTGACATGCCCAAAAGCATTGATTGGGAGGAGTCCTTCCAGCATGGGATGATGATGCATAAACAATATTTGACTCCTTTTGTCGGCAGATGGAAACCCGGGTCATGTTGCGCAACTCCAGGCTGGTCTAATGTTTGCAGAGACCAAGGCCCGGCCCATATCAATATCCAACCCCATTTGTCCCAACACACCAAATACTACCTGATCCTAAGAGTACTGCTGGCTCTCATGCCTTCGGTGACTTGGCGATGCAAGGTCTCAAGGCCCAGCAACATCCAGGATCTTGGAACATGGAACCGCAGCAACAGGGCTGGTGGGCCTCGGCCGATGCCGTCGGCTAAATCTCGGCAGGCAGGTGCCGCCTCCGTCATCCCAGGCTTTTTTCTCCATTGAACGACCCACGGGTCCATTTGGCTTGGGCTGACGCGCGAGAGAGCTGCCTCGGGAGCTTCCAAACTCCATCAATCCACGCACTTCAGCTTATGCCAATGCAGCAGCAGTCATGGCTTCGGCGGTAACCAAGGCCGTCCTCTCCCCGCCGCTGCGACGAGCTCTCGTCCAGTCGCGCAGTTTCCAGACCAGCACTAAGAGCCTACTCCCCTCAGCGTTTGGCGCTGGCTCCAGCATTCCCCCGTCCTACTTCCAGAAACCGTCGCTCCCCGCCAACACCGTCGTCCGTTTCGTCCCTCAGCAGACGGCATGGATCGTCGAGCGCATGGGAAAGTTCAACCGCATTCTTGAACCCGGCCTGGCCATCCTCGTTCCCTTCATCGACCGCATCTCTTACGTCAAGTCGCTGAAGGAAAACGCCCTCGAGATCCCCAGCCAGAGCGCCATCACGGCCGACAATGTCACACTCGAACTCGACGGTGTCCTGTACACCCGCGTCTTTGACGCCTACAAGGCCAGGTGTGTCGTCAGAGGAGAAGCCCTCGGCCATGTCATTGACCAGAATGCTCACCGTATACCAGTTACGGAGTCGAAGACGCCGAATACGCCATCTCCCAGTTGGCGCA
Organism: Colletotrichum coccodes; assembly: GCA_020466075.1. NCBI lineage: Eukaryota > Fungi > Ascomycota > Sordariomycetes > Glomerellales > Glomerellaceae > Colletotrichum > Colletotrichum coccodes. The sequence goes on from JAIMZG010000444.1 coordinate 30,350, forward strand.
AACCACGATGCGATCCGAAATCGGCCAGCTGACCCTTGACCACGTTCTCAAGGAGCGCGCAGCTCTCAATACCAATATCACCGCCGCTATCAACGAGGCCGCTCAGGCTTGGGGCGTTACTTGCCTGCGTTATGAGATTCGGGATATTCACGCCCCTGCCGGCGTAGTCGAAGCCATGCACCGACAGGTCACCGCCGAACGGTCCAAGCGAGCAGAGATCCTGGACTCCGAGGGTCAGCGACAGTCGGCCATCAACATCGCCGAGGGTAAGAAGCAGAGTGTCATTCTTGCATCCGAGGCCATGCGCTCCGAGCAGATCAACAGAGCATCCGGTGAAGCCGAGGCCATCCTCATGAAGGCCAAGGCAACAGCGGCCGGTATCGACGCCATTGCCAAGAGCATCGCTGACGGCGAAGACGCGGCGAAGGGCGCTGTCAGCTTGTCCGTCGCCGAGAAGTACGTGGACGCGTTCGCCAAGTTGGCCAAGGAGAGCACAGCTGTCGTCGTCCCCGGCAACGTCGGCGACATTGGAGGCATGATTGCTACAGGTCTGAGTGTCTATGGCAAGGTTGGCGAAGCTCAGGCCAGGACGATGGCCAAGCAGGTTGTCAAGAAGGACACGGCAGGAGAGTCTGATGGTGGTGCGTCTGGGGAGCCCAAGCCGCTGAAGGACTCGGTGCTTGAGAGCTTTGACGAGGCGGCAGGAAACAGATAGCTCCAGAGGACGGAGCCGGCGTTGATGGACATTACACGGAAGAACAGCCGGATGTGACATTATGTACTAGTATTACCCACTCAACCCGCAGCCGGGCGAGAAATGCCCAGATATAGGTTCAAAAATGACTTTTATCGAGACGCAGTTTGTCCTCCTTGTTGAAGCAAGCCTCTCCCACCCTGCCAGAGTGTAGATTGACCGGGACAAGACACGAAGCAACCAACTTCCCTTGCGAGGTGTGCCCGCAAAGAATTTAGGCAATCATGTCGGAGAAGCTCACTGATGACGAAGGAAGATGGGATGGAAACGACTGGATCCGACGTCAGGAGGGGCTCTTCCCATTCATAAAGACCACCTTGAATTGATGACTCCTCGTCCACTCCCTCCTACTGCTCAACTTTGTTCCTTAAACACCATCATTGTCCCAGCATCATCTGCCCGGGGCGCCTTCTTCAAAAACATTATGCTACCATCCGAGCATACCGTGTAATACTAGTACAGAGTGCAAACCAATGAAACGACCAAGCGTCCTGCCAACAGCCCAGTCTCGAGGGCAAAAGTAAGGGAAAATGCAGTTACTCATGCAGAGAATGTCCCGCCTCCGCTTCATCCATCCAAATAGCAATTATCCGCCGCCACCGCCGCCGCCGTCGCCGCCACCCATACCAAAAAACACCTTGCCTCTTATATCCGTTGGAGTTTTGTACAAAATTGCTTATTGACAAAGAAAAATCGATCATGTGCAGGGTATCATGAAGAGATTATCGGAATGGTTCACCGCAAAACCCCGTTACCTCGGCTTCAACCGTCGTCACCCCACCAGCCAGCTTCAACACCGGTGCTTCCGACTGCGCTCAATCTGACGGCCTTCTTCTTCGATAGTCCTTGGTTGGGAAGACCTAGGCTACCTTCGGGCGAAACAGGCGAATCTGGTCTTGGAATCCCGCATATCGGCTCGATGTCACTGTCCGTTTCGACGACCCGGACCCGCTCCGTGGCTGCGATTTCGTCTCTTGGCCTCAAGGGAGAAGACTCGTGGCGGACTCTGTCGCCTGTTCTCAACGCTCGTCCGCGGTCCTTGCTGCTCATGCCGTACCTTTGGTCACGGCTCCGGAAGAGCGACATGTCGCTTGACAACTCATCCTCCTCCTCGCTGCCATTGTCGAAGTCCATGAAATCACTCAGATCGGGGCTGGGTTCCGCGAAATCCATCGAGCTGACGTTGCCCACTGGCCTGTCCAGATAGAGTAAGACCCGCTCGTGCTTGGCTTCGGCTTGGATAGCTTCTTGGACCGGCCTCATCTTCTTCAAACTACCCGCCCTCGACGATGCCACGGACACTGACTGTGAGGAAGACGCTGGGAAGTCCAGGTGGCGGGAGCTGCTGCGCTGATGGCTCCTGCCTCGGGCCAACGAACTCGGACGACTTTCAGACGCACGCGATCCGGCCTTGACTGTGCTATTCGAGTTTGCCGATGTCTGGTGGCGAAGCGTCTGAGGCGGTTCGGGCCAGTTCATCTCAGTGATGGTGCCCTGCGACGAGTTCCGCTGATGAAACGAGGATGTGCTTCTCGACTCATCGTCGTACTCGGCCAGAACTGACTCGCGCATGCGAGCCCGCTTCATCCGGAGAGCCGCAAGCAACATCTCTTCCTGGCGTGTGACGGCCATGAACCGAGAGTCTGTCGTCCCATGAGCGTCCGCGGAGCCCCCAGAAGCCACAAAGGACTCCAGCGAAGTCGGGCTCATTGGCGGTGTTGGCTGATCAACGGAATGAACAGAGGATGACTTGGTGGAGAGCATGCGCTGCGGCGGTTCGATACGGTCGGGAGTCCTATAGGATTCCGGTAGAGGCGGAACCGACACCACTCGCGCTTCCTGAACGCCGTGCACTGGACGGCTCGGGCGGTCACCGACAGAGTTCGTCGTCGATGTCGACGTCGTCGAATACCGTGATAGCCGGTTCGATGAGGCTGGAGGCTGGTACGTCGTAGACGGCAACGAGCTCATCCGAGGATTAATACTTGTGGGTTTGCCTGGAGGCGACTTGCTTGGAATCGTCAAGTAGGTGTTGGTCGATGCGAAGCTGGCGTGCTTCACCGACTTTCTCGAACTTTGTCCCAGAGACGGGGCGTCCCGGGAGTGCGTCGATCTCAACGACGAGGGAGCCAGACTGCCAGCGTCACTGCTTCGAGATCCCCCCGTGAATTTTGAAACGGAATCGGGGAAGAAATCGTCTTCCGAGTCCGACGAAAGCGACAGCACACTTTTCTCCATCAAATCAGATCCGTTCAGGCTCTGGCTCGTTCGCTTAGACGCTTTGGAAGTCTTGGTATAGCGGCTCGAAACGCTAGATGCGCAGTCCCGATCAGCCTGCATCGGCTGTTGGCCCGTTGGTTTGAAAGATTGTGGCGATGCGCCATGGTGTGTCTGGTACATCGACGATGAGCCTTCATGCCGGAGTGGCGGTCTCGAGAAGCTCTTCTTCTGGTCTGCTGTTGACGGCGATTTCAGCGGCGTGTGCCCAGCAGTAATCAGGGACGAATCCGACACCGCCAAGGGGCCATCATGGCCCAGGACTTGATCGAACGACATCTGCTCGTAGTGCTCGTACAAGTTGGGCAGCGTGCTAATATCGTTGGCGCCCCTACGGCTGCTGGAACCGGTCCTGGGGCGGCTCCCTACCGAGTTCATACTGTCAAAGGTATTTTTTCTCGTCAGCTTCCTCTCAGTCCTCTGCTGGATCGGTGGCGGCGTCACTTGAAGTGATGCTACAGAAGCGAGCGAGGGCGACCTGATGGCGTAGTCCGCCCCAAGCACGGGGCTGCCTCGGCGAGTGTCGCTTTTGCCTTTCAGGCTGTGCCTATGGCGAGATAGCAAGGGGCCCAGATCCAACCGACTAGGCCGCTTCTTGGCTTTCGAGTTCGAAGATGCCATGTGGTTCGACTCCTTTCCTTCAATGTCGAGGACGGCGTTCGCTTTCTGGGGCAGTCCTTTTGCCATGGCGGAGGACGACGTCTGTTGGGAAATCGACAGGGGCATCTTCGCTTTGTCGTACCACGAGGTGATGGTCGAATTCGAACCTCGTCGGGTGAGGCTCGACGTCTCGGTAAACTCCCTCTGGCCGCCGTCCGTAGTGTTGAGTTGCGAAAACCGGTTCGTCAAAAAAGCGGGCAGAATTTCGGATTCTTGCTCCCATTGCGTGTTTCTGCGGCTGTTCCCAGAAAAGCTCTCCTCTTCACTGCGGAGGACCCGACTCCTCTCGCTCGTGTTATACGTCGCGGTGCTTTCGGAAACGCACACGCTGATGCCAGAGTTCGATGCGCTGTCCCATTGTCGCGGTGCGTCGATGTTGATTTCGGCGGTGCCCAGAATCTTTTGCGCCTTCGACATGGGCCCCGAGACGATTGGACCGAACGGCGGTTTCTGTTTTCTCCCGGGGACGGGGAAGGTAAATTTGGACGTGCGGCCCATATCGACGAGCAGACTGAGTCGAAACGAGCTCTGTCTGGTTGGTCAGCTCAGCCTTTAAGAGCCTTCCATTGAGTGCAGCATATTGAAGAAGAGCTGTTCTCTTGCGTGGGTGGCCCGGCGACTTCAGGTGGTAGAACTCGTGATAAGAGGAGGGAACTACCTTGTCCAAGCAGGCTAGCAACCCGCGCTATCGACGCATGCGGTTCGGAAAAGCAGACAGACGTCAAAATTTCATTCGATGGGGGTTTCAAGGGTTCCGGGTCGCGAACTGGTCTTCGATATTCCGTACGATGTCGTGGATCGCGAGATTTCGGTTGCACGGCTGCGCAGAGTCTCCCGAGCGGCCCTCCTTCTGGCAGTGACACAAAGGAATGAGACGACGACGGCCCTTCGTACGAAGCACCGAGAGGGGGATAAGCCAGGCTCCTGTTTGCGTCTCCACTGGTACGATTTCCAGATCGATCCGGTCTAGACAGACTCTCCCAATTATCCGAACAAGTTGATCTTCCACGTGTCGAACATGAGACTGGAAAGCGAAAGAAGGAAAGAAATCAGGGCCTCGCTCGCCTCGGGACATGTGCAACGGGAGGGAACAGCGATTATGATATGGGAACAGTAGGAAAAAGTGGTTTACCAGCACTTTGACGTGTGACGGCTTGCGATGGCCACCTGAACCTTACATTACCGCACCCTTTACTCTAAAATCATCCACCTCTGGCTCGATACATCTCCCCTCCTTGGCTGGGGAGTGCCTGACTTGCAGGTGATTAGGGTGGGAAGCCGTCCAGATTCTGCATGGGTCATGGCGGTCCACCGCACGCAATCCTTGCAAGCCACACGAGATGGTGGGAGTATGGAAAGAACAGGTCGGACAGACCGCGAACACCCCAATTCTGCCCACCAACCTCGCTCCAATGACCGGCCCTCGGCCTGGCACTTTCATGGTCCCTCCCGCGCTGCACAACGACACCCGGGGCTAAGGCAGGGGTCACCGGCCGGCGGAAACACACCCCTGAACTAAAGATGCTGATATTGGAAGAGGACAGGAACATTGCAGAGGCTTACAATCTTTCATCCGTGGACGAACGGACCACATGGCGTGGAATCGTACGGATGCCACTCGGTGCGGACAAGACGCGGGAGCAGGGCGCAACCCACACGACAAAGAATGACGAGAGTGTGAAGAAGACGACGACGACATTCGCAATCACCGCCCATTTCTTTTAATCAATTTGACAGCGGAGGCCAAGCAGGGGGGTGTAGAAGGGCGAAACCGGCCCCCCAGTCCTGAACTGAAGCTCGTGAATCCTCTTCATGGTTTGGAATGAATGATCTCTGCAGGCAATCGCCGGGGCCCCTGAGGGAGCGTGGAGGGGCCTTTCCCTCTTACGGGCGAAGGCACACGCCCACCGTCTCATCGGGGATGATCGGCGGCGCCATCCAGCAAAAAACCCTGGTCTCACAGCCGAAGCCCATCATCGTTGACCATGGACGAACGCTTTGGGCCTCTCTGCCGCTTTCAATTTGCAAAGTTCAGCTCCGCGTCGCAAGAGCTTCGCGCGCCGGCCATCGTAGTCGGAGCACTTGTTGGTCATAGTCTCAGCAGCGCATCAGCGGACTCTTCATGCCCCGGCAGCCATCGGATTAGCCTCGTTGCCTCAGCATTCGCACTCCACGAAGGCCTGTCGCCGTTAGTTCCATGTCTTGACAGGCGGTGGCATGTCTCGCTCGTCCGCTTCTGTCCTGACCTTGTCTCAGAATTCCCCAGCACGCGAACGACCTGTCAACCTGTCCCGGCCCTGCATCGGACGTAGTGGGCAGCATGTCCTGTGAAACGGCCTGATGCGGGAAGGCGACTTCTGGAGGTCTACCGTTGAAAGAGAAAAGCTGGTGTTGGCTGATGAGCCCGGCACAATATGTGCTACGCAAACGCTGTTCCACCCAAAAAACAACCACAGTGTTATTGGCATCGTTACGCACGAGAAGACAGCCCGCCGTCTCGTGTTTTGCAATCTCAAACCGCTGGGCTCTTGAGTTCTCGTGATCTAGTGTCGCTTTGCTGTCCCGCCCTTTCCGAACCCAGCAAGCGACGGGGAGCAATCCACATGCGGTGGCTGAAGATGCCCCTGAACCTGGCCCATGGGCCTTGCGAGTGCTCCACGCATTCTGGAATGCCTCTCCGGGCGGCGGGCTAGGCCATTGGATCGCATCCGTGTCCAGCGCCCACTTCGCGAGTTACCGCAGCTATATCTCGACTCCCTCAACATGGCCTGAGGACGGCGTGGCTGAGCATGTGCTACCGTCAATGGGTGCACAGCTGCCCCTTGGCCTACATCGTACATGGGGGACGCGACGACGTGGCCGATACCCACCATGGGCGACACGAAAAGCAACTCGGAAGACTCGAGCAGCTAAGAGTCCGTTCTCATGAGACTCTGAAGGCGGAAAAGCAAGTGAAGTAAGAGCGATTCAGTCGCCTGGGAACTTTTGGTGATGGGAAACAATCAGCGTTGTTCACTGCAACACCCATGACTCGTGACGGTTAGCCACTGGGCACTTGACAGTGAGCCGTGAAGGGAGTCGAATGGGGGGGGGAGGGGGCAACCGAATTTACAAAAAGCAAACGGAATGCAGTCCGGTGTACGGAAAACAGCAGTTTCTTTTGTGGTGGCGAACGACCGGTTTCGTCCAGACTCGAAAGTTTCCATGTGGGCTGGTCCATATCATCGGGTCTTCGCGAACGAGCCTCCTTCTGGGCCAAAGACAAGCTTCATCGGGTTAGGCGCCGCCTTCAGCAGGTTCAGCATTCGCCTTTGGACGGACACGGACATCACGGCAGTGGAAATTCATAGCCCACAGACCCCTCGACGGAAAACGGGCTGCCCTTCGTTCAACCTCGGTGGGGTTTGATGAGAGCAACGACGATCCGCTCAATATTGCATCACGAGGGCAGGTGAAGACATCTTTAATATTGGATCGGGATTCTTCTCTATGAGGCCAAAAAAAACCGACAAGTCGCTTTCAACAGGTGCGTAGGAGGCCCAAAAACGGACGGATAATCAATAATCGGGGTCGCTCCGGCACAAGCCTCGAAGGGATGACATCTTGGCTCTTCCACACCCACTCCAGCTCGAGAATTCCCGCGTTCAGAGTGGGATTGACCTTGCGCCGACATGTTCACTGGAACTCAGCGCTGCACGCAAGCGGCGAAGCCAACCTCCACCACCCATGGCTGCTATTCCATGCTTGATGATGTATTCGGTCGACTTGGCGTCCGTGTGCACCCCCATTACGAGCTGGACAAGCAACGTTGTCGAGGGTATCCCAGATTCACCTCGAGTCGTGCAAGGAACCTTTGGCAATACAACCTTTTGCCGGGAAACAAAACTGGACGCGCACCCAGTATCTCTCCGTCAACGTGTCATACCTCGAGCCAAAGCGCCCCCGCCAGCAAACGCATTGCAATAACAGGACGTGCGGGAGCACCATCGGACCCTCTCTCCCAATAGTGCGCAGCTGTCAAATTGTGCGCCCGCGAACAAAGGGGCAAAGGGATCGATGTTGGGGTCGGGAGCCTGTGGTTCATGCGCATGCCACTCGCAAGCAAACATCATGTCTTCTTTCGTCTGAATTCCATTTCGAGGATTCCGATGGTCTGCGGGTTCTTGCGTAGCCCGGGGGACCTCCAAGCCAGGGCCCCCGAATGCAGCACGACCGTATTTCGCTTCCATCGATTGCCCGTCATGGGTGAGATTAACGATCGAAAGGGGGGACAAGGTCACGAACCAGGGATGAATTGGCCACATGATTGAAGACCAGCCCTGTAAGTAGCAGCGCCGCACCTGACGATACCCACACAGCTCCCAAGAGATTTCATCAGGGTCCGCTTCAACTCTTGAGGGTGAGCTGAGGCATGCTCTGCCGTATGGTGACCGGGCGTTGTGAAGCTGGCTGGACGAATCGAACTGCTGCTCCAAACGCTTGTCGTCACTCATGAGACCGTCCGTCCGATGATTTGGCGCGGAACCCGTCAGCCATTTGCGTCGAGTACGACAGTGCGTCAGCCGTCGCACAAATGGACTTCGTCCCGGTCCCTGAATACGGCCCAAGCGACGGACGGTCGGCTGCCAGGCTTGTCAAGCACGGTCGATTCCAGGCACGGATTCATCGTGTCCCCTTATGACCTCTTGACCAATGAACAAGTCGGGCGCCCTCACCGAAACATGGCGCTCGGCGCCGCATCCTTACAGAAGTTGGTAGACGGTGCACGGGACGCCGCTGTCGCGAAGTCTAATCCAACATGTTGATCCGGATCGCCGGCCGGCCAAGTAGGGCCGGCTTGACATCAGGGGGAGAGACAGGCGCCGTCGGGGAAGATGCAGAGAAGCACCCGCAGAAAAGTTTGTTTTTACAAACCGGTCGTGACATATGCTTGACATTGGGACAGCACTGATCGCTGCGTTGAACTTGCAGAGCGCTGCACATCAGAGCAGAGTTCGGACCAGCGACCGGCTGGCCAACGGCACCTTTCAGACGACGTGCTCGTTGGGGGGCTCGACGTCGGAAAAGTTTGTTGGAGCTTTGGCCGTCGTCCGTCATCACAGCACGGATGCTCTTGTATCCATATTGGATTGCAACCTACGCCCTGCACTCTCTACTATGGTCTAACCAAAGCAGCAAGCGAACCCCCCTTTTCGAGCGCTGCAACCATTTTCGAAGAGGAAAGCCGACGATCCAGATCCCAGCCCCGCTGCGGCTAACCAAGATCTGTATTGTGGATGAGGCGGTCGGCGTCAGCCCCATCGTGAGGTCGTTTCGTCACCCTGCTCTTCGTGTGTTTTTCCAATATCGATGCTACACCATCTGCACCGTCTGGATCGGCAGTCCAAGTGGGTTTCTCGCAATCAGACCTCGAAGAAGATGCTGCGGCCGGCAGCACGGGGCGGGGACTCGATTCCGAGCCTGGAGGCCTGAAATGGTCGATTGCCTGTGAAGTTTGGAAGGGTTGGGAGCACTGCCTCTTGGCTCCATGGTTCTCAGGGGCACAAGCATTCCAAACATCCGCATGACTTTCTTCTTCCATGGCCGTCAGTCCAACCGGACGACGATTGGCTGCTGTTAAGAAGATCAGACTCCTCGCTTCCTGCGAAGTTGGCATGTTTCGGGGCATGAAAACCGTCCTGCTCTCTCTCTCTCTCTCTATCTCTCTCTCTGACAGGCCCCCGCCCCCGATGCTGATACCACCCTCAGCTGCATATGCGCATGCGCAACGTTGCAAAAAAGCAAAGAAGGTTGAGATAAACAACCCCTTGTGTTTTCAATGCCCCCCCAAGGCTACGATCCCTTTGCCGGGTTGTTCGCCAGGGCCCGGTTCACCATTTGCGCAAGTCGCTCGACCGCTTCTCACTCTAATCCTTCCTCTGCCCCCTCTTTGCGAAGCTGCAAGACGGGTCTCTTTGTGGCCCTGATGTTACAGTGGTTGATCCTGCCCTGTCCGCCGAGCCCGCTTTCGCCATTTCGAATCCTAGCCAGCCGCCTCCGTCGGTCGATATTCCGTACGGCAACTCCACCGGCGAAGGTCTGATTTTCCGCGGCCCATTGCCAAACAAGTTCATCACTGCCCTTCCCCGGCTTCTGTGAGCATGTTCTCGGATACGGGGTACGGTCCTCGAGGTTTGGGCATCCTCGCACGACGAATCCCACTTGGGCAAGCGTGTCCCGCTCCAGAGGATCCCGATGCATCAATCGTCTCTCACGTCTCGCACTGCTGACATCGCGGAACAGCTAAGCTGTGCCGCACGACACGGCAGGCAAGCTGCATCACAGGTGGTGGACCTGCGCCTGGTCAGCAAGAGCCCCGCCCTGTTCGTTGCCGGCCCTCCGCTCGCAAGACCACTCGCGAGTTCGCCCGCAGAAGATCTCGCCGATGCTGATAACGCGCCGCGCCCGCTTTTCCACGACTATCCCACCCCCCCGGCTCTCATCCATGGCCCAGCCAGCCCTCCTAAAGAGCTAAACAAGCGAGTCGATGCGGTGCAAGGTCGAGGGCATCGGAGGCTGGGCGTTCGCTGCAAAACTCTGAGCGTCGGCTCGAGGGCCCCGCAACGGGTGTTCCAGTTGGCGGGGTAAGGATATATCGTAAGGGAAAGCCATCGCGGGGTAGTCGGCCGTGCGAGTGCGGTTGTGAGGTTTTATTCGGCTCCGCGTGGGGTTTTTGTGACTCGGTGACTAGGGCTCTTACACTTGCTCTTGGTAAGTGTGACCTGTTTATGTAGATCTTGAGACTCTGGGGCCATGGCGAAGACGAGAGAGCTTGCCCAGTCCCTTTCGGCACTTGGGAAAGATAACGTGGACTCTGTACGCCAACTTTCCCGGGCATTCAGCTTGACGTACGCGGCCATGTTTCTTCACTGTTCATGCTCTTGATTTCCTCCTTCCGGATGGATCTGATAGCAAGTGCGTGTTGCCCAAGCACAAAAGCACACCTTGCGCAACTAGTCAGGCCCGGTCATCTCGTCTGACAGGCTTGATCAGGACTTCTCGTAAAAGCCCGTCATAAGCGTTGAAACGTGTCTCTATTGCTCTCTCACTTGCTGTGTTGCGATTTGATGACCGTCCTCTGCTCGACCAAGTGGATTTATCGGCGGTGGCGGTTCACTCAAGAGAACACAGTAGCGGTGTAGCGTCCTGAGACTGAGCACGATATCGGACCGCGTGCAGGCAGACTCTGAGGCTTCCGCTCTTGGTTGGCTGTAAGCGATGTAATGGACTGTTATTCGAGTAACGCGCAGGATGAACTCTGCCACATCCGCCTCTTGTCACCGAGCGGTAGGGCCTGATAGAGCAGGCCCTACGTCCAACAGAGAGTGCCCTTTGCTGTCAGGTGCAAGCTTGCAGCGAAATAAGACGGACGCAGGCTTTTCGACCTCGAACCGCTTGTCCCCCGCCATCTTTCGCGGCCACCCGCAACATAAGCAACATCGCAAGGTGTTAAGCTACGTCCGTCGGCTTATCACCCAAGCCAAAAGGTGGCTACAATACGGCAACAATCGCGTCTTTCCCTCACTAACCGTCGCCCAGTGAACTTCGATCGCGGTGTTTCAGTCAGCTCTCAAGATAAGTGGCAAGGTGCAAACATTGGTCACGTCAGTACGATCATCTTCAGCATACGGAGTCGGGTCGGATTCTCGTCTCGCATCAGCCGAAGACGGGGATGCGCGAGTAGAGTACATATTTCTTAACGGCAACCCGAGGCTACCGAATATACACGAACAAGAATACACATGACTTAGCTTGGGCACCTGCTCTGGAGGCTATTTCGAGAACCGCGACTACCGTCCCCCGTTGCATAGCAATCTTTCCACGTTTTCTACAAACGGCCAAGAAACCATAGAAACATGTCTCGTTCACCAGAATTCCCCGCCGACAATGTCTTATCCTAAAAACATATACATAGGGTGACACGTCATAGCGGTTATCTCTCAATCTAGAGCGTCACCGGGTTTTACAGAGTTGACCAGCAACTGTTTCGAGGCTACGTAAAGTCTACGGCTGTCATTTTCTGAGTGATTCCTCTGGATCGATCCTCTTTGCATCAACCACGATGGCCCGTCAGAGATGACGGGTCAAGTTCGATTCATGAATCGCATATATGCCTCTTTCCATCAGGCTATCGGCTATGTCGGAGGGGAAACGCCTTCACCACTTTGATGTTCGAGGAACTCACCTTGACAGCCCGCGCCCCTCGGACGAATCATGGACTGCTCAGACCAGTGACCGATCGCTCCCCTCAAGTAGAGGATGTCATCAACGCTATGGAGAGCCCAATGAACTAGCCGTGGCTTAACAGATTGGGTGCTACAAGAAGTATTCAATTCGAGACTTGCTGCCGTTCCAAAACCTGACCTACTGTGCGGGCGAGCAGTATCTTATTTGCAACGGGCCGGTCCTGGAATGTGACAGAGGTCTAGAGAAATGTTCAGCAAACCATAGAGTCAGGCGGTTTCCTTGGGGGTGAGAGCCATATCGGGCTTCGCTCCAGAGAAAACGTTTGGATAAGACGTTCTTTGTCGGGTCGCTAACTTTACCTAGTCGCCCTGTTCTGCTTCGACTTTGATATCCGGCGGGTTGGCAACTCACAAATGGCGATTGATATGTTCAATATATGAGTCGCCGTAGCTGTTGTGAGAGAGTGTCTCTGGTGCAGAGTCTTGAGGAGATGATGTTCGACGTTTGATAGACTTACTCTCTTTTCGAAACGATAATCAGTACAGGGGTTTTATGATGGAACTTGGGCGGTATGTTCCACCGTCAGGTGAAAACAACGGCTCTGCAAAGGGTTCACAAGAAACTAGTAATGATTCTTAATAGCTCAGGATTGCACACCCTATTTATCTCTTTTGGTACCTCTCTCTCTTTCAGCTCCCCCCCGTCCCTGTTTCGTCTGTCTCTTTGCCCCTGGCCCCTTACTCATCGCCCTTTTGTTCCCTTTTTATACTATAATACTTGGAAGACGGCAAGTGAAGGGAGAATAAGGGGGGACGTGGAGTCGGGTGTTGCGTCAGACGATCTTGGGTAGTTGCGTAAAAGCATAAAACATCAAGCCAGACGCTTCGCTCTGAAACAAGTATATATCAACGAGGCAAAATAAAAGATTGAAGCAAACATGTTATAGATATAAGACACCCGCAAAGACAGATGCCAGGACAGAAACCTGATGCGGTGGGGCCGCCCAAACAACCAGATGAGCTTGAAATATCACCCAAATGCTGGCGGACAAGATGACGGTAAAGATCGCCGTCATCTCCTGCTGCTCGAGTTGTTGAGGGCGGCGGTTCGGCCACAACGCCCTGCCCCGCATCCGACGCGGGGTAGAGACAGGACGTCGTAATCTGCAAGGGAAGATGAAGACCATTCCTCCTTTCCCCGATACAATGGTGATTTCAACTGGTATTCGTTATGCTGAGGTCAATCAAAAACACAGCCTGTTTCTCTGCGGGATCACTGTTGTGGCTGGGTCGGAGCCCGGTAACCTGCAAAAGCCACTCACATCTCGGAGTTGTCTCCCCGAGCTGAAGTATGCACTGGGTGGCAAGGTCACCGGCAATTTCCCGGATTGCACCCGCGACCCTCTCTGCTCGAACAATGTATGCGACGAATCGCTCTCGCCAAAGGAGCGAGCCGCGGCGCTGGTGGCTGAGCTCACGATCTGGGAGAAGCTCGATAACCTCGTCAACGAGGCGCCCGGCGTTCCTCGACTCGGCATTCCGCCGTATGAGTGGTGGTCTGAGGGCCTCCACGGAGTTGCGTCTTCTCCAGGAACAAGATTTTCCGGGAGCGGCAACTTTAGCTACGCTACCTCTTTCCCACAACCGATTGTCCTAGGTTCGGCTTTTGATGACGACTTGGTAAGGGCTGTTGGAGAAGTGGTTAGCAAGGAGGCGAGGGCTTTCAGCAACTACGGCAGATCAGGGCTTGATCTCTACGTAAGCGAGAACTCTTTGCTTTCTACGGCTGCGCGTTGCATGATGAAATGCTAAAGAAGTCAAAGTCCCCAAACATCAACGCTTTCAAAGACCCTCGCTGGGGCCGTGGTCAGGAAACGCCCGGCGAGGACCCCTTTCACCTGCAAAACTACGTCGCGGCCATGCTATCGGGTCTCGAAGGAGACTCCTCCTCCAAGAGACTGGTCGCGACATGCAAGCACTACGCAGCCAACGACTTTGAAAATTACAATGGCGTAGACCGCGCCGGCTTCGACGCCAACATCACCACCCAGGACTTGTCCGAGTACTACCTCCCGCCATTCAAGACCTGTGCGGTCGAGAAACGCGTTGGGTCTTTCATGTGCAGTTACAACGGCATAAACGGGACGCCTCTCTGTGCCAACTCGTATCTCCTTGAAGACATCCTCCGAAAACACTGGGGATGGAACGAGGATGGCCAGTACGTCTCGACAGATTGCGACTGTGTGGCTCTCATGGTGTCGCATCACCACTACGCCCCGGACCTTGGACACGCAGCGGCGTGGGCGATGAAGGCCGGCACCGATTTGCAGTGCAATGCGTTCCCTGGTTCAGAAGCTCTGCAGTCAGCCTAGAACCAGTCACTCATATCCGAAAAGGAGGTCGACAAGTCGCTCACGAGGCTGTATACGGCGCTGATATCTGTTGGACAGTTTGATTCGGCTCGAGGGCAACCGTTGCGCTCGCTGTTATGGGATGACGTGAATACGAAGGAGGCGCAGGAGCTTGCATACAGAGCAGCCGTCGAGGGCGCTTCGCTTCTGAAGAACGATGGAATACTACCTTTATCAGCAAAGTCTACCAGGAAGTATGCTCTTATAGGCCCTTGGGCGAATGCGACAACACAGATGCAGGGCAATTACTTTGGTCCGGCGCCGTACTTGATTTCTCCCTACCAAGCGGCGAAGGACCTCGGGCTCGACGTCACCCACACACTGGGATCCAAGATAAACGACACGGACGGCTCTTTCAAACAAGCTATAGAGTCTGCTAGGGCTGCAGACATCGTCGTCTTCGCAGGCGGCGTCGACAACACTCTGGAAGCCGAGACCCTCGACCGCAAGACACTGGCCTGGCCTGAGCCTCAGATAGAACTTCTTCGTGCCATCGCCAAGGCTGGCAAGCCTGTCATTGTGCTTCAGTTCGGCGGAGGGCAAGTCGATGACACAGAAATCCTTGCAAACGACTCCATCAACGCGATTCTCTGGGGTGGTTACCCCGGCCAGTCGGGAGGTAAAGCCATCTTTGACCTGCTATTTGGGCGTGCGGCACCTGCTGGTCGGCTATCGGTCACGCAGTATCCTGCATCATACAACGACGCTGTCCCGTCAACGGATATGAACCTACGGCCCGGTTTAGGGAACTCGGGTCTAGGACGCACGTACATGTGGTATACCGGAGAGACACCGGTCCCCTATGGGTTTGGTTTGCACTACACAACATTTGAAGTGAAGCTGGAGACAACGAAGGAGCCAACTGTGATCGGTACGAAGGAAGCCTCATCTTTTTCATCAGACGAAAGTGATGCGCTAGGATTACCGGCATGGCAGCATACCTTGGCGAAACCAATTCTCACTGTCACCATCACGGTTTCCAACACGGGAGAAGTTGCTTCTGACTACGTGGCCTTGCTGTTTCTCAGGTCCAACGGTGGCCCGAAACCCCGACCGATCAAGACGCTTGTAGGATATACACGCTTCAGAAACATTCAGCCCGGGAAAAAGACTTCCAGCGAGATTACCATCACGGTCGAGCGCCTGGTAAGAGTTGATGAGCTGGGGAACCGGGTGTTGCATCCCGGATCGTATGAGCTGTTTGCAGATTTGGATGAGAAGTCGACATACGCGTTCGAGGTTGGAGGCTCCTCGGTGGTAATTGAAGAGTTCCCGCAGCCTGAAAAGCGGAACTAGGGGTGTTTTCTGCGTCATTAATGCGATGTGTCTTGATGGGATATACCAAGCATTCGCAGAGCCCTGGTGAACCTTGTAGCATGCGAGCCGACACTTCATATTGAGAGTGCTAGTCCATTTAGTAGTTTCAAGTCTAATGGTCTCCGCACAACCACAACTGTTCCAAACATTCAATTGGCCGGAGAAAATTCATACTGGCTATTGTATGCCAGAACAGCCGCAGCGATACATATCGGAGCATGATGGAAACTGTAAAGCCGTACATTTCATATAGACTGGAGCCCATCAGTGTGGATAACCCTGTGTTGTCAGCAACGCGGAATGGCTTAAATCACATATAAACTCCCACATGTTGATGAAAACGTTGATACGGGTAATCGGTCAGCATGACAGATAAAATCACGGCATCACGCTACCAGCAGCAGCAACAGCTACGGCATACATTCGTTGCGGTTTATTAAGGCAAAATATATGTACTTGTGATTAGATCGAGGATTTAAAAGGCTACGGAAGCCTAGTTAATTCTATTTATCCCTTGACAGATGCCCCTTGAGGT
Source organism: Colletotrichum coccodes (assembly GCA_020466075.1). Lineage (NCBI taxonomy): Eukaryota > Fungi > Ascomycota > Sordariomycetes > Glomerellales > Glomerellaceae > Colletotrichum > Colletotrichum coccodes. The sequence goes on from JAIMZG010000444.1 coordinate 46,529, forward strand.
CCAGCAAGATAGCACTAGATAGATACGATACGTGGAGGGCTCACAAGTATAGGATCAAATATCTATCAAAACCCAGGGAGATCATTTCCCCGGGAAGCGCGGTTTAACTTTTCCGACTGCCGCTAACATGGAAGAAATTACAAATCACAATAAGTCTATCGATTCGGTTGATCATTGCCCAAGTTGTAGCTTTCGTTGGTACTCGCCTACTTACCTCGAAAACCACGTCGCTGTCACAGGCGCGGTATCCATGTGCCACTCATCCATGTGCCTCCAATCCACTGGTCTTTTGCCGCTGCTCCGCATCTATATAGTTCGCCGCGTGTCTTCCCAGTCCGTTCGAGAGAATGTTGCGGCATCTTGAACAGTCGAAGCCCTCTGTATATGGCCAATGGCATCTGCGGGTAACTTTATGGGCTTCCTGCATACGTGGGTTCAGGGTTACTCGTCTTCCAACTTCTCCCGGATGTTCTCCCTCGGAATGGAAGGCCTGAAGCCGGAACAGCATTGGCTCTGTACTGTACCCACGCAAGTGCAATCCTCATTCCCACTGTGGTGGTTGGTATCGATAGTGACCTCGATCTCACTCTCGGAGTAACCGCCGATATGCGAGAAACGGAGACCACAGAGACCTCGCCACTAGCTTTGGAAGTCTCTAGTACACCCATTGTGTCCTCTTACAGCTCTTTCTGTTTGCATTGCCCGAGAAAACCTACTTCCTCGGATGCAAAACTACAGTCTGTATTGCGAGAAAAAGTTCCAGCTGGTATGACCATTTCAAAACACTCATTATAAGAACCTCTTCGGCAACGATTTGCGAGCATCAAGCAAAGCAAGCAGCTGGTTAACAGAATGAGTCTAGTGAGGAGGCCGTTGTGCGGTGGTATGTGCCTCGGCAATCATCCTTCGTGCTTGTTTTCGGTTGGAGAGCGCCATCAATCTTTCAAGCGACGCATTTACAGAGGTCATGAAGGGTTCCTCAGGCTACGCAGTCATCACAGCTCGTCAGTACGGCTATCCCCTTTCAGTATCTCAACAAACAATCGAGAGGTCGCCGCTCAATTCGAGCACGACAATCACAGGTGGCCATGCAAAGCGGCAACGAAAATTATCGAGTATCATCAATATGAGTAAAACAGGTTTATTCGCTGCTCGAATTGAAGTCTATTGAAACAATTCTCTCTATTTACATGTGTCGGTCAAAGCATATCACTCCAAAATAACGAAGAAAATGAAAAGACCGATCCGTTTTGGGAATCTTTTAAGTCGTACTTCCAGCCTACTGCTTCAGCCGGCTTTCCAACGCGGCCTCCGATGGCCTTCTACAGGAAACCTGAAAGGAAAAGCTGAGGCATGTTCTGTTGACAGCGATAAGAAATGGGTGGGGAAATGAAGGACGGAAACTTTGCAACTCAGACCGAAACCCTCACCTTTATCCTCTTCAACTGCAAACTTCCTGGCCAGTTAATGGTCCTCCCGCCAAAGAGATTGCGAGACGATTTTCTGTTTGTTTAGTAGAAATCTATGAGGATCTTGAGGGAGCCATAAGTAAAGATGACTACCAAGCCCCAGGTGCAGACTCATACCATGTGAGAGCATACAAAAAGCAGTTTGCTGGGTATCAGCGTGAACATGAAGGTTGATCGAACCACTACAAGCCTGGGTTCTTAAGAAGTTCCAAAGAATACAGCGTGGAGTACAGTAGGATGGCGTTCTGCCCCGTAATGAATAAATCAAACTTTGATCAAGACTCCACACAAGGATACCGGCACTTTTACAGCAATGTCTTTGATCTTCCTGCATCTCTGTGGCCGGTCGACACAGAGAGGAGGGGCGTGCGGCCCAGAAACGGGAGCCCACCCCCGGCCCCCAGTTTGTCCTTCTCGGTTCCATTTTCGTCGACTGAAATGGTTTTTTCATCTCGTGTTCTGAGTAAAGCCTCTTAATACGGCGAATGTAAACATTGAAAGTATAAATCTTGAATTAAGGTTTATTTGCGTCGAACGTTGAAGAGTAATCCGAATTCCTCGCAGTCCTTTCCCAAAAGCTCCTTCAGTAGCGGAGAGATGAAGTCTCCCTCCGCCTTCCTGAGGGCTTCAAACGCCGATACCTCGGCTTGGAAACATCAACACCGTGGTAAACCAAGTCGGGCGGGTCCTCGTGCCAGGTCACGCATTACGAGATTATTCCTATGAATGGCTTTATAAGCAGTTGCCCCAGACCTGATGAACATAATCCGAAGCGTAGAGCTGTCCATGAACAGCATTTATCATATGGAGTTAAAAGTCTTAAGACGTCTTCTGCGCCAAAAAGCCTGGACTAGGGAGCAAATGTAGAAAGCTTCCTTTGAGCTGCCATTGGATGAAAGGAGAATGTTGGGTTTAAAACCCCCAACATGACGAAAAACGCGTTTAGTTTTTATACAGCAATTATAATGTCTACACCCAAGTCTTGGAGGGTCTATTTCCCAAACTAAAACACATACTTCTGCAGATACGCAATCTCTGCTTCTCTATAGTCGTCCCGTGCAACATAGCCTAGGCGAGTGTAGTTGGCATCGAACACCAGATTGTCCGGCCGCTCGGGCGTGTACTGTGACCAGGTGAGGCCCCTCCTCCGAGGCGCATCGCACAAGTTCGGATCAGTCCCGTGAATGAAAGCCACCCACATGCGACTCATCAGGTCCGCCAGCTGGATGTACGTCTGTGGCTTGCCTCCAAAAGGGTTGGTGGCATAGCCCAGCCCCTGGACGTTGTTGAATACGAACGCAACCTCTTGGAAATGCGTCGCGCCGTAAATCGGCCCGAGACCGTTCACGTAGACATTCCACATGTACGAGTACACCGGCTGCCCCGCGGCTGCATACGAGCTGGCGAGGAGCCTCCTACGCTGTGCTGTTGGTAGTCTCCTGCGACGGCTGCCACGCGCTTCCATTGGGAGCCGAACTGAGCCTGCGCCCCAGAAGGCCGGCCAGTGTACGACGCGGGGATTCCGACGGCCGGGTCGTCAGGGTATAACTCAGAGATGGCTGCGATCTGGGTAGAATCCACTTGCAGGCTGCTTGCGAGCCAGGCCTCGAACTGTTCCGTGGTGTTGATGCCCTGCCTCGCGTATCCTGTGCCCTCGTCAAAGTTGTTGCCAAGGAGAAGAGGAACGGGCGCGAACTTTCCCTCCTGCAGCAGAGTAGACGCCTGCGCCGTTATGAAGTCGCCGTCGACGACGGCGCTGATGGTGGGCGCAGTGACGCCCAGAGGGTTCGTACCGTTGAAAATACCGTTCAGGGTCTCCCATGGGAGTGCTCGCAAGCAGCTCAGGCGGCCACTTGCGTCACCATCGGCGCAGGACGTCTTCTGCAAGAGAGCTTCAAAGTACGGCTGCCAAGCGTCAGCACCGACAAACTTGGCGACTGAGCTGCCGCTCTGGAGGATGGCGCTTCGGAAGAGGCCGTCGTGCTTCCCATCGTAGGCAATGAGTTGCATTCCCAAGGAACGGGCGCCGGCGGACTCGCCCCAGACGGTGACCTTATCGGGGCTGCCACCGAAGGGGGCGATGTTATCCTGAAGCCATCGCAATGCCAGACGCTGGTCCTTGAAGCCGATGTTGCCCGCTTTATCGTCTTGCAGTTCCTGGCTGAAGAGGAAACCCCAGTATGAGAGACGGTAGTTAATCGAGGCAGCAATGATAGGCTTGTTCTCCTTGACGGACTGGTCGACAATATAACTCAGGTTGTATCTCGGGTCGCGCGAGCCGCCGTTAACATAGCTCTGTCACGGCGAAAGTCAGCGATAGCTGTCGTCTGAAATTGGGAAGAAATGAAAGTACTCACACCCCCGTGAACCCAAAGACCGACCGGGAGATCATCTCCTGGTTTCGTTCCGGCCGGACGGACGATGTTGATGGTCAAGCAGTCCTCCGAGACCGGACTGCCTAGGTTTGCAGTGTCAGAGCCGTATCCGATGCACATCCAGCCATACTCGGCAGCAGACCGCGGTTCCTCAAACGATTCGTTCAGAGGCTGAGGCGGTGCGTAGCGGAGAGAGCCAATGGGGGGTTGCGCATATGGGATGCCTAGGAAGAAGTCCTGCGCGTACTGCTCGTTCCGCACCCCAACATAGGTTCCGTTGGAGAGACGCACGGAGGGAGACGAAACGCCAGGGTGGCGGCCAGGCAAGCACTCGGAAAGATCCAGGCACCAGAGGAGCGCCAGAAGAACTTTAACTGCGTGCGGACGCATTCTAGGCGATTTCAACGGCGTTGAAGGATTTCTTGAGGGTTCTAGTTATCGAAAGGAAGGAGATGGTGGCTGACAACGGTGTGTCTCATGTCAACGGCAGAAATCGTAATGTTGTAGCTGCGCAGCTGCTACGCTAACTCGGCGTGGATCGTGGCATTATGTCGATTAATTGCCTCATTGTCTCTGGAACTTCCCATGAGGAGCCCTCCTGATATTGCCCAGAGACTACTACGGCCGCGGCGGCGCCAGGTTGGCCAGCCGATGAGGGTAGTAATCACCGGCCGTTCGTGGTGCGACGGATCAACCCTGATCGATTAGACTACTTTGGCACATCAAGCCCGTTGTGCTGTCCCTAGGAGGTCCCTCGGGGTCCAGGATGGCACTCTACAGATCCTTGTGCATGGTTTCGCCTGACCTGCGAAGAGGGGGACTCGCATGGCTCCCACGAGGAATTTTGCCCAGACATGAGGACAATGCATTTGGGGGCCTTAATTTCATCGCGTAATTGTATGCCAATGGCGTCTAGGGTTCTTCCAAGATGGCCGATTCCCCGTTGACGGTAGTCTTGTGAAATACCGGGCTACCCTTTCTGGTTCTGGCCTAGCACTAGGTGATGGTGAGACCACTACGGCGCAGCTAACTCCATGTCGGTTGGCGGTTCAAGGAAAGCCGGGGTAATCTCGATATACGCACGAATGGGATACCGCCCCGCTCTATCCACAGGATTTGAGTTCGGGACTAAAGATTCTACCCCAGCTAGTTTGATAGGGTGGGATCTTAGCCTTGGCCTGACGTGTTATGTTGAGAAGGCGAGGTGACGTTTTCCGCTGGATTACGTGGGTGCATGGGTTGCTGTCTGAAGATGCGATTCATTTGTAAAAGGGATAGGGAGAGGGAAATAGCAACACGATTCTGAAGCAATGCCGTGGAGGCGAATCCCGGTGTGCTTTCATAAAACACTCTTGTTTATTGGTAGGAGAGGTAATATGGTAAATATGGCCGTTAATCATCCGAGGCTGACTTGTGATTCTACCAACACGCATTTTTCCGTGCTGCCCGTCATGTAACGCTGTATGTACGTTCACACCACGCACGTGTGGCAAGACAGTGACTCAAAATACTGGGAATAGTTCAAAACCGCGAGTGAAAAGTGCTAACCTCAATATCTCGTCTGTAATTAGTACCTAGGGTCCAGTTAGAATTTGGCCCGTTGCCCTTGGAATACCCCCTCACAGACAAAGTCACGAACAAAACTGGCTTGGGATGAATCGTGATGACATTAAGAGACCAAAAAACTGAATCTTCGTCCGGAGTTTGTACCTCTAACCGGACGACTCGGCTGGCACAAGCGCAGACACATGTCCAATACGTAACTTTCATCTTGGTTTCGGGAGGGGCACATAGCGCGAAAGGCTCGGGTCTATCTCCCCCAAAACCCCCTAAACCAATTGCTGCTCGGATGTTGGAACCTTTGTTGGACCTGGGATACCCCCTTGTCAAAAACGCTGATCAAAAGAAGCCTGTGTATATTAACTATCAGGTAGAAGTGCGCCGCCTCCCGGCCGTCCGCTGGGGCTTTTCGACGAACTATTGTCAATTTGGCTGGGCTCGAGTGCTTGCCCACGAAATTCTACGCACTTGGCACGTCCAGCAAGGTCGACGATGGCTGACGACGACGATAGGGGCACTCGGCTTCTGGTCTCTACTTGGTCGTTGGTCGCGCGAGCGCCGTTCTACTATCTCGATGATACTGTAAAATATGGCGTGGTCGGGGTCTGTGGTGGGATGATCACTTGTTGATAGTTGCTTGGGTATGTCAACCATTCCTTGTCCACTTCCTCCATCACGAATATCCGGCCTAATTGAGTCTCGTATCAAGACAACACTGGTCATCTCCGTTTCCATCAACTCCTACATCGTATCTCTTGGGTTCGGTCGTCACATTTGGACCATCAGCGATGAAAACCGGAAGGAGATTAACCTCTTCACGATCCTCGTCGCGACTTTCGGAATCATTGCGACGACAACGAGCAAAACTTCATTCGCACTCACCTTGTACCGAATCGTCACGAACCCATGGATGAAGTACTTCTTGATTTTCGTCATCGTGACGATCAACATATCAATGAACCTGGTTTGGATGTTTGGTTTCGCCAAATGCACGCCGTTGGCAAGGGTGTGGGATGTCAAGGTTCCTGGAAAGTGCTGGGATAAGACGCATCTCGTGAGATACCAATTGTTCGCTGCGTGTAAGTTTTCGGATCAAAGGTTTTGCTATTCGAAAGCACATGGACTGATATCCAGCGGTCCAGATTATTCCGCCATCTTGGATTTCGTGTTGGCTTTCCTTCCCTGGCCGATCCTCATGGGGGCGACAATGCGGCGCCGCGAAAGGCTTGGAGTTGCCGTGGCAATGAGCTTAGGTGCCATGTAAGATATTTACGAACCGCTTCGGGTTTCGACGCTGACTTTGAACTAGTGCTGGAGCTTGCGGAATCGTGAAGGCGGTACTGGTGGTTTCAATGACCAGTACGGACATTACGTACGACCGCGTGGACCTGACGATATGGACTCTGACGGAGCCTGCCGCTTCCATCATGGCAGTTTCAATTCCTGTTCTGTTAGTATTTCACTGTCCACACTTTCGTCTCGGGTTGTTAATCACAGTGTTCTTGCGCAGGAGGATGCTATACCGAGAGTTGAAATCCAGTCAACGGAGCTATGGCCGAAACAAGTCGCAATCGCACGTGCTCGAGACAGGGAAAACGAGGACGAAGCGATACGGACAGGGCACGCAGTATGGTAGGAATTCCGTCGTTGTTATGTCGACTGCAGGGTGGCAGGAATCTCAGGAAGCTCTGCAGGACGAAAGCGGCCAAGTTACGCCGCGCGGCATCATTAAAACAGCAGAAGTGAGGGTACGCCACGAGAGGTTATCAGCGGGGGTCAGTCATAAGAATTCCATAGAGCTTGATTCTCTGAGTTAGAAAATATTCCCCATTCTACCTCCTACCTGGTCGGACACCGTTTTGCTTGCAACACTTGGACTAGTGACTCACAGTCTTGCTCACTGCCAGGGTGAAATAATGAGGGTGTTGAACACCGGGTTATATTGTTTTCATGTTACTGTGTACTTCATTTTCGTACAGCCGAACACATACGAAACGTACAAATAGCGTTGGCTCTTCTAAGTAAGAGTCAAGATCAACCTAGAAAGGCAGCCGTTTGTTCTTCTAAAGACAGACTCCGCACTGCTTGTCTGTCTGCTGGCCGTCAAGCAAAAGCAAAGCTTTTTTGGTGATGACATTACAAAGTAAACAGAGTGATCGACAAGGTGGAATAGTCAGGGATGTGATAGTTCGATGCATGTCGAAGGGTCCGCCTGCATCGTCGAACTCTGAAAGCTTAATTTATCGTCCATACTCTCTGAATACGTCATGGGTGACAAACTTTGATCCCAAAGGTCTCTGATCTGCTGATTTGAAACGCATGGGGATCGTTGTTCATACGATGCGAGTCGTAGACCGACCAGCCGAGGCAACCGGGAGTGTGGCAATGACCAGAAAAGAAATAGCACCGGGAATACAAAGCCCCGGCATCTCCTGTCATGAACTTGACTTAAGGTGCTGAACTGGCTGATGAGGTTGAACTTTGTGGACAAGTCTTGTTCACAGAGGTAAGCTGTGTTTGAGCCCATGAGCTGTTCAACGTCGGACCTCATAATTCCCTAGTTGGAGGTTTCGTGTGACTGATGACGTTTTTCTCACTGATGGTATCTGGCGTATTGAATCTAGTCCTCAGCCGACCGGGGGTACGCCAGAGAAAGGAATATCATCACGCGCACCACGGGCTGGACAAATTCATCTTCCAAGCTCAGTAGAATGCGTAGCCTCATTTCATTGAATACCCAAGTGAGGCCAATGAAAAAAGTGAACGGATGAAAGTAAAAGGAAAGACAGATGTAAAGAGGATAGCGAAGGGAAGACCAACAATGAGACAACCGGATAGCATTCTTGGCGGGAATACAGAAGGCGACAAACGCCGGGTCTTGGTGTCAACATAGTATTGCATTTTCTCAAATTTCCTGGACTTGGAGCATTTAGTCAAGCACAGCCTTGGAAGTAGCACGCGTCTGGGCGATAAATGCCGCTTCCCGCGCATTCGCGCAAAGGTTCTTCTTGATAGTTGATCGCGTCATCCAATCCTCAAGTAGCAGAGTCACTGCATCGAGCGAGTTTCACGGACGGTTACTGACGAATATATTACTGATCCAGTCATGAACTGAAAAACACATGACACAAGTCAGTTGGATGCTGCACTCGATGCCAACCATTGTAGAGGTTGTTCATCCTCTGATTCTTTGCGCACCAACTCATGTGACACATCAGCGGAGCCGCCGAAACCGGTTTCCAATATGCGGATCAAAACACTAGTTGCAAAGCCGGCATGCAATGAAATCGCGAACAAGAGCCATGGCGGGATGAACTGAACCTCTAGTTTTGTTTCATTACTATTCTATATGGCGTTTTTGATGGGACCTCCATTGCATTGCAACCCAGCAATTCGAGCTGCTGTAGTTTATGACTGAAGAAACGAACAAAATAGAGCCCCAGGAATGCTCTGTCTACTTGAAACGGATACTGGTTCTCGCTGTCTGCGGTTCTATCTTCGCCTGTGGCATAGTCGTTGTATCCTTATGCGAGATAGGTGGTGATTTTGAGAACTGTCCCACCCGGCATCGAACCGGCGCTTGTTTTTAAAAAAGAAAGAAAAAAAAAAAGGCGCAGAAGCGCTCAAAGCAGAGCTGGTTTCAAGCGCCCAGCTTAGTTGCCATCAAGGCGGCGGCCAATGTATGACTGGACGTTGGAAACGCAGACGTTGGAGGCGTTGGTGGCGAGGTTCTGGCACTCGGCGTCCGTGTACAGCTCGACTTTTGCACGCGAACCGAGTCAGCCACGTTCACACGGCAATCGGGGCTTCCATCAAATCAGACAACTCACAGCTGAAAATCGGGGTGAGGCCGCTCGCCGAGAACCTCTTGTAGGTGGTGTTGTCGACGCCGACGGGGATGCGGTGGCACTGGCCGACGTAGTCGGGGGGGATGGCCAGCGACTGGCCGCCCTGGGTCTGGAGCGGGGTGCCGGTGCAGTTGGCGTCGGGGTCGTAGAACATCTTGATGCTGCCCATGATGGGGGTCGCCGAGGCCGTCGCGGCGAGGGCCAGGAGGCCGGCGGTGAGAGTCGCGAACTGCATATTTTAGCTTTGGCTTCTGTGTCTCGCGAAGTCGGCTAGTTGAGAACTCAAAGACCCCTTTGGGAATACGGGGCACTCTCCCTTTTTAACTTTTCGACGCCGCGGTGAGGTCATTGTGTTGGGATGCTGGGGTTGCCGTGGTGGAACTACTATAATGATATACGAGTCCCGCCCGGGATGGGTACTTGGCAGAGCTCGTCGCTCCAGGTCTCCAAGCCGTTGGATGATCTGCAAACGAACCGCCGAGCCTCGTATTCTTCTGTTTATTTTTGTTATATAAACAGCACAGTATCCACGCTCGCTGGGCCTGCCGTTCATCCCGTTTGTGATGACCCGTTCACAATGACGGCACTAAGACAAGGGTGATGCATTAAGGTTGTGACTTTGTTTTCCATACATGGGTTTAGCAGCTAGAAACACCAGATCGACGTCGCTCAAGGCCCGCGCGAGTTTCTCTAGTGCGGCGGGAACATCGAGTTGCAACAGATTATGTTGTCGGTTCCTGCCGGGCGGAAGGGTTGTCGGAGTGCTTCCAACTCACTTATCAAACATTGTCCTAGAGGCTCCTATCTGGATTTGAAGCAGATCTTGCGCTCGAGCCCCCACCTCGACAGGGTACACCTCAACGCTTCGACTCTATGCGTTAATGCATGGACGCCGGGCCCCTAACGCGGTGCAAGAGTAGAGTCTTTGAGAATTGTGAGAATACATATGGCGAAAACGGCTGTCTCCCGTTGAAACTATCTCCTTACCTCGCAGAACAACGCGCTTCGTTCCCTCCATCAGCAACAACAAACGCGGTTTCATGCGACCTTTACCGCTACATCAGGCGAACAAACAAACAAACTCATGACGCAAAGAGAGATGCACAGCCTGCGCAACACTCGCCCCTTCCGCCTGCAGGCAATCCGACGTCCAAATAAACTAGTCCGCCTATCATGTTTCCGCCATCGGCGGTGACTAATCCATAGCGCCCAACCTCGCGCGGTATTCATCATCTGCCTGCTGAAGAACAGATCCGTCGAGGATGATTGGTCAATTGATCCAGGCACCCGCAGGCACCAGCTGCGCCGAGATGCACGAACATGCGTCTGACTAATTAGTTGAATGAGGTAAGCCGATTTCGACGTCTGCAGAGGTGGTCTGAGCCTCGCAGCATGGATGCCATACAAATAGGAAAGACAGTTAGTTCGACGACAAACAAAAGTCGGCAGGAAAGCATCTGAACATAGTCTCTATCAAAGTATCATTGCGCTGAGGAGCCAAGGTGTCAAGAATATAGAGTCTTAGAATATCTAATCCTTTACAATGGCCACGACACTTCCCACGCGCGCAAAGGTAAGCCCACTCTCGCCGTCTCGGCCTCGACGGCAGAGCGACTTACACCACTTCACATAGAAATCAGCACAACCCACCACCGTATCCGGCCCGAAACCGTCCCATCAACTCGGCAACAAGAGCTCGATTCGGCCCAGAAGACCGAAGGAATTGCTCGACATCGCCGTATGGGGCAGCGGAGAAAATTGCGAACTCGGCCTCGGTCCCCGCATCACTGAGGCCCCCAAACCCCGGCCCGCCGATGAGTATCTCTCAGCCGACACCGTCGGCGTCGTCCAAGTCTCCGCGGGGGGTATGCACTGCGTCGCCTTGACCCACGATGGCAAGGTCTTGACGTGGGGCGTCAACGATGACGGGGCCTTGGGTCGAGTGAAGTCGCCAGATGCGCCCGAGGAGGCCGCAGAGGACCTCTTGGACCCGTTCGAAAGCACGCCAGGCCAGGTGGACTTCGGAGATGATGTTGAGGTCGTGCAGGTCGCGGCGACCAACAGCGCGTGTTTCGTCCTGACGGCTGAAGGAATAGTATACGGCTGGGGAAGCTTTGCTGTAAGTCGCCCATTCCTTGTTCTCCCCACCGTCGGACCGCCAACTTACCCTCGCCAGGGAGGAGACGGGAACTTTGGCTTCCTCCACGACAAGCCCCCCAAAAGCACAGAACCATTGCCCGTGCGCATCCCTGGTCTCGAGGACGTCATGGAGCTGGCAGGCGGTGCGAACCATGTCCTCGCGCTCACAAACGACGGAAACGTCTTCGCCTGGGGCTCCGGAGAACAGAACGAACTAGGAAGGCGCATCCTGGAACGCCGCCGATTCGAGACCTTGATCCCTCAGCGCGTGGGATTGCCCAAAAACAGGACAGCCAAGATCTTTGCGGGTTCGCACCACAGCTTCGTCATCGACACCAGCGGCAAGGTCTGGGCTTTCGGGCTGAATAATTTTGGACAGTGCGGTATCGCGACGCGGGAGATTACCGGCTTCACGACCATTATCTCGCCGACGGTCGTCAAGAGCCTGGAGAGACATCACATCCGCCATATTGCCTGTGGCCTCCACCACTCCATTGCTTGCACAGACAGTGGACAAGTATTGGTATGGGGTCGGTGCGACGATGGCCAGATGGGCATCGACCTCGACGAGGTGCCCGAAGAAAACATCATCTTCGACTCTTGGGGACATCCTCGGGTACTGAACGTGCCGACCGAGGTGCCTATACCCGGTAAGTTACCTTTTATGTTTGGCCCGAAGCCTCCAACATGCTGACCAGGCTCCAGACCGTAAAGCCGTCTTCGTTGCGGCGGGAATCGACAATTGTTTCGTCGTCGCAGAAGAGTTACACGCCTGGGGCTTCTCGGCAAGTTATAATACCGGCCTGAGGACCACCGAGACAGTCAAGTCCCCCACCGTGGTGCCATGCCGATTGACAGCGACTTTTGTCGATGCCGGAGGCCAGTTCGGCATCGCATCCGGACCGAGCCTTTAAGCCTCGCAACTGTCCCCCTTCACACGATTATGAAGTTGAGGTCCGAAGCCTTGAGCTTCTGGACCCAGGTCCGCTCCGTCTGGGTGTTCGGGTCCACGGACTCCTCGAGGTTCCAGATCGTCTGCAACGTGTCCATGGCAGTCATGATGAAGCCCCAGGGGGTCGCGATCATGAGCCTTTTCAGGCGATCGAGAATCCACTTTCGCCTTTCGGGGTCAGAAGTCCCCGCACCCGCAACGAATGTCGGCCAGCAGGTGGCCTTGAAGTTGGGGTCCTCGTCGTGAATGCAGGAGAGGTGGTAGAAGATTTGGCTGTCGAGCTCTTGGCGGTCGACGGGCACCAGTATCGAAGCCGACGGGAGGGCGTGGAGTATGTACAGGCACGCGGCAAGACGGTGGGCCGAGCCGGCGTGGATCCGACTTTCCACGGGGATGTGCCTGAAGTAGGAGATGGTGCGCGGCTCGTACGCCCAGTCTTGGACGTCGAAGGACAGGGCCTGCTGCAGTATCTGGGCAGCAGCCTGGGCCACATCCGCCGCAGCGTCAAGGTCGTCTGTGCTGTGGTTCGACAGCTGGGATGCCGCCAGGAGGATCTGAAGAATGTCAGGGGGGCAGCAGAGGTAGCTGTTCGCAGCAGCCTTGCCCAGGACGGAGGAAACCTGGGCGGACTGGTAGTACGACTTGGCGGCTGGCGTTGAAGCGTTGAAGGCGGAAGCCAAGATATAATAGCTGCGGCGGAGGGATCAGCTCAGATAATCTATTACCCAATACCAGACACATCGACTCACATGAAGCAGTCCGACATGACGTAGTCCCGCAACGCGACGTCCGCCGCCCCAGCTGGAGACAAATAGGACATGATCCGCCCCGCGCCCTCGAGATGGGGCTTCCAGCCGTCTCTCCCGCTCTCGATCAACTCGACGTTGACGAAGAACAGCACCGAGGCCAGGACCACGTCGCCGCCGACGCCGCCAATGTCCTGCAGCGCGGAAGACAACAGCCGCAGCGCCTTGTGCTTGGCGACCAGGGCATCGGTTAGAGCTTGCCGCGCGTTTAGATCCGACTCCGGGTCCGACGACAGGGCGCGGGAGAGATTAGACATGTGGGCTGCGGAGGCGGCGACGATGATGTGCTGCAGCAGGGGGTGAGCCTTGGTCAGCGGGATGAGAGACCGAAAGGGGTTCCGATCGGGGAGGTCCCAGGAAACGAGGTCCCTGCAGACGCGCGTGGTGACTACGGGAAGGGACGAACCGAGTTAGCCGTTCTAGTGTCTTTCCCGAGAGATTGGGATCAGGAGGCGTGGGGGGGATTTACAGTAGGAGAGGTAGTGCCGGTAGTGATGTTCCACACCCTGGAAGAGAGGGTCAACGAGGGTCCAGGGTGTCGACTGGGCCTCGGTGCCGGCGGGCCGGACGGCAGAGACGACGAGAGCTGTGGAGGCATCCTCGGCAGGTTCCGGAGGGTCCTGTCGGTCCGATGCGGAGGCTGAAGCAGAGGCGGGCTCGAACGAGGAGGTCCGGGACGGCGTCGTGGTGTCGGCCGAGAAGGTGATGGACATCTTGCCCGCAAGCTTGCCTCGACTCGCGACACCCTCGGTCCAGCGGAACAGCTTCCCGTAGCCCAGACACTCCTGCCCGCCGGCTGTACACTTGTGACAGTGGGGATAGGAGCGGTCGCAGCGGAGGCGGCGGCGGCGGCAGTTGTGACATGGTTTCGTCGGGGCGTTAAGCACGTCGATGCGGACCATTGCAGCTTGTTTGCAGCTCCGAGGCGCGGCTACCGAGATGCTATCAAGGTGCGCGCGGGCGGCAGGGGACGTGTGGGTTGGGTGTGTACGTGCGCGTGCGCGTGCCGAGAGAGGATGAACGAGGTATCCGCGTAGAGAGGATGATAGTGAGCTCTTGACAACGAGCAAGGTTCCAACTCCAGAGCTGCAAGTCGACGGAAGCGGAATCAATACGACGTGTTGTAGCGATAACGTAAAACGGACAGGGTCAGACAAGGCTCGGTACGGTCAAGAGGCCGCGATGCGTCTCGTAAGATGAGCGAGATGAGCGAGATGTTCTATGGTAAATGAGGAGTGTGGCCGGTTAGTGGTTCGGCGGGCGCAGATGTTGCCTCGATTGAGAAAGAAATTATCAAGATATGCATGACAAGACGCTCCAAGATTGGTCATCGGCGGGGTCCCGCGTATGTGCGGACGCGGGGTCGGGGATGGATAGGATGCGAGATAGACGTCTGTCAGGAGGAGCAGGATTTCAGATTGGGCGAGCAAGCCACTACGGACGGAAGGCGAGAGGTTTGATGCGAGATCAGGTTCAGTTGAACAGTCTGGACATCAGACGAAATGTGACGGGTCGTGTACAGTTCGATGCTGTTGCAGCGCAGCGAGACATTGGGTTCTCAGCGTCGCGTGGTTACAGCGTGAAGCTTCCGTCGATTCGGTGGCCGATGCCGCCGTTCCGGGTCGAGGCGATAAGAGCAGATAAGATGACGCGCTAGTCTTAATACGGAAGCCAAGACACACAACGTGCATAGAGACCCCACTATCTCTTCTCGAAGAAAGGCGCCCGGCTCGAAATGTGGTCTGTGCTTTTGACACTGGCTCAAGGAGCTCCTCAACTAGGCCGCTAAGCCGAGCTCGGCACCCAAAGACCCCCACCTCGCCCGTGCTAGCCAACGACAAAGAACCAACAGGACCAATTGATGTGTCAGCTTTTTGCGGAATATGATGCCATACCCTTTCCTCGTGTTTCGTCACAGGACCCCCGGCAAACCGTCAATTTTGTCATCGTCCAGGGCGTCATTCCGGTCGTCTTGGTCGTCACACATCGGCAGCCCGCGACCACCAAGAGGCGAATCATGCGCCCGAAAAACCTGCTCTATACCGTAAGCCGGCGATGGCTCTCGATCTATATTCCGGACGGACGGTGCGTGTTCTGGCGAAGGTCGACTGGCTCCCTTCGCAAGCAACCTCTTCCCGCCTGGTCAATGCGTCACCATAAGCTTCCATTCGGCGTTTGACTTTGTAGCAGAAGCGGTGGGCCAGCGTTCATTGCCGAGAAGGGCAGCCAAGACACAAACCATGCTTCATCTCGCCCGCCCGCCTCGCGAGGCATGTGAGGCTCTCGGGATTAGAACCGAAGAGAAAGTTGCCCCATCCCCGCCCGTGTATACTGCGCGTTGCTTGTTTTGCCGTCGAGCCGTCACTCCACGTTGGGCCGGGAGGGTTGGTGGTTCTAGCCGTATGCAAATCCTGACGCCCATTCTCCACACTAGAAATGCCACACCTCGATTGGAAATTCTCTGCCTTCAAAGAGTCCTTGGCTTTGTGACTCTCTAGCTCTTTTGATGGTCCGCTTCTGGGCAATATTTAGATGGCAGGGACCCGTTGCGGCGCGTTATCTCAGGTCCATGTTTACGTGCTTCCCTCACGCTGTCAAGCTTTGTGCTTCCATAGCCTAAAGATCTCCATCACATCCAACAAGTGCTGGTACACAAGCAAACTACCAAGCATCGACCATCGAGTGCCGTGCCGATAGACACGCGAGACAGATGGCCCGCCACGACACCGAGCGGGACGCCGGCCCCGACGGCCAGGCTACCGAGTTCGACGTCGAGTTCCTCGGCCGACAACGGCCGGCCGTCTTCACGTCGCAATGGTCCGAACTGGGCTTCTGCTTCTCCCTCCTGGGGTCCATGTTGATGGCGGTAAGTCTCGCCGCCCCAAACCCCCTCTCCTCGGGCAGCTTGCCATCGAGAAGACGCTGAACCCGGAACAGGAATACTTCGTCAGCGGCTTTCACATCATCCTCCCGCCGCTCGCGTCGGAGCTCGACATCCCCGCGGCGTCCCAGACGTGGCCGTCGAGCGTCTTCTCCCTCGTCACGGGCGCCTTCCTGCTGCCGCTCGGCCGGCTGGGCGACATGTACGGCGGGTACCTGACCTTCAACATCGGCCTCGCCTGGTTCTTCATCTGGTGCCTAGTCGCCGGCTTCAGCAACAACTACCTCATGCTCATCTTCTGCCGCGCCCTCCAGGGCCTCGGTTCCGCCGCCTACCTGCCCGCGGGCATCATGCTCCTCGGCAAGATCTACCGCCCGGGCCCGCGCAAGAACCTGGTCTTCGCGCTGTACGGCGCTTTCGCCCCCATCGGCTTCTTCTTCGGCATCCTCATCGGCGGCGTGTCGGGCCAGTTCCTCAACTGGCGCTGGTACTTCTGGCTCGGCAGCATCGTCCTGGGCGTCGTCGCCGCCGTGTCGTTCCTGACCATCCCGCACGACTACCGCGACAAGCGCCGCGAGATCCGCATGGACTGGTGGGGCGTCGCCACCATCGTCCCCGGCCTGCTGCTGGTGGTCTACGCCATCACGGACAGCTCGCACGCGCCGAACGGGTGGGCGAGCCCGCAGATCATCGTCACCCTGGTCCTCGGCGTCGTCCTGCTCGCGGTCGCCTGGTACGTCGAGACCCGCGTGGCCGCGAACCCCCTGCTCCCCGGCGACCTGTTTGCGCCAAAGTCCATGAAGACGCTGGTGGCCGCCCTCTTCTTCGCCTACGGCACCTTCGGCCTCTTCCTGTTCTACTCGAGCTTCTACATCGAGACGGTGCTGCACATGTCGCCGCTGCTGACGGCCGTGTGGTACGTGCCCCTGATCGTGGGGGGCATCATCATCGGCACGGTGGGCGGTTTCACGCTGCACCTGCTGCCCGGCCGGGTCCTGCTGGCCATCTCGGGGACGGGCAACGTGCTGTCCGTGCTGCTCTTCGCCATCATCCCCGAGAACCCCAACTACTGGGCCT
Source organism: Colletotrichum coccodes (assembly GCA_020466075.1). Taxonomy (NCBI): domain Eukaryota; kingdom Fungi; phylum Ascomycota; class Sordariomycetes; order Glomerellales; family Glomerellaceae; genus Colletotrichum; species Colletotrichum coccodes. The sequence goes on from JAIMZG010000444.1 coordinate 63,636, forward strand.
ACGTCTTCCCGGCCATGGTCTGCGGCACCATCGGCATCGACATCACCTACACCGTCAGCAACGTCTTCATCACGACGAACCTCCCCGCCCACCGGCAGGGCCTCGCGGGCGCGCTCATCAATAGTCTGCTGTTCCTGGGCATCAGCTTCTTCCTCGGCATCGGCGACGTGGTTGTCGGAGAGACGACCCAGCTCGGGCTGAGGAAGAGCTACCAGGCAGCCTTTTGGCTGGCCACCGGTGTCGCGGGCGTCGCCCTGGTGCTCTACGCCTTCGTACGGATCGGGTCCGCAAAGAGCGACCTCACGATGGAGGAGCGCGAGCAGCTCGAGGCAGAAGCTCGACGGGGACAGGCGACGCCAGCTCCCGACAGCACCGCGCGCGGCGGCGGCGCCCAAGACACGTCGGCGACGACGACGGATACCGACGCGGAAAAACCAAAGCCGCCAGCGCAGGAGGGACAGGTACCAGGCAGATGAAGACCCGACTGCGTTGTTGACCGCCCGAGACGAGCGCATAACGTCGCATTAGCTAGACAAATTAATTGACCGAAGATGTGGAGCGCCGGCGGAATCAGCCCTCCATTGTCACAGCAAGATTGGTGAACAGGGCCGGCCAGGTTTCCGAGCGGGCGATGATCGGCCATCACGAGGGCACGGCCAAAGTCGCAGCGCAGCGGGTGGGAACATCTGCAACCGACGGGCACCCCAAATTCCACCATGGATATTTTTTGCGAGAACGAAGCAGCAGGGAAGGGGGACGTGATGTGGAGGTCTGGGAGGATATGTCCTGCGCTTCGCGGACGGCGGCGCCGAGGCCATCGACAACCAGTCCGACGCCACGCCCGTCGTGAACAGCTGGGATTCCCGCGAGGAGTGGAGGTCCCTGGGCGGAGGTTGCATCGCGCTGGGTGGCTCCCAGAATTATCTGGTCTCCCATGGTCGCCAAGTCGCCCAGGAGTGCCATGCGGGAGCGGGAACAACTGGTTCGCCGTTGTTCGCGTGGGCGAGGAGGAGCAGCAGGAGGAGCAGGAGGGCGAGCCTGCTTGGCCGTCGAAAAGAGGGCCAAGACGATCAGCTCTCGAAAAAGTCTTGGAAGCAACCAGGGATGAAACTGCTGCCTCTCCGAGATAACCGTCTTGGCGACTTCTCTTGGCACTGTCGATTTGATGATTACAGGTGGGAAGATTGATTAGTCGATTCGACGACATGGCCACTTTGAAATTGGTCGTCACTGCATGCTGGAGCGCGTCAGATTCCATCAGAAAAAGCCCTGATCGGCGGGTGGCCGGGGAGCAGAGCAAGAGGTTAATTGGGCACGGTTGGGTTGCCCGTCACCGACGATGCTGTGAAACCGAATAGACTGCCGCAGGGCTCAGGCGTTGGACAGGGCGGCGCATAGAAACACAAATGACTGTTGGAGACAGAGTGCATAGTAGAAGAGGGGCTCTGGTCTCTGTTGGTCGCCAATACATCATGTGCACAATCTCTGCAAGTTTCACCATCCGATGATTGCGACCGGCGGCAACACTGACACCCTGTTCGTGCCCGCGTCGTATCCCACCATGTCTTCGAGCGGCATGTCCTCATTCGTGGACTGTCCATCCCACGGCCAGATACTTTTTTTTCTTTCGTGAGCTTCAAAGTCACAATGGCCGTTCCCCGCTCCCACCTGAACGTCGTCCGAGGTATAGACACTCGTCAACCTGCCAGAGCCAGGATCGTCGTGTGGGCCTTCGCCCAGTGGCCCGTGGGCAGCGCATCCGAGGGCCAGGGACTGATAATGAAGGACACTCCCGGTGTATGGGCACCGGTCAGGGGAGGAGATTCGGATAGCGCCGACGACTTCCATTCCGTTCCAGAAATGGAGCCAGGAGGACGCACCCGTAACTCCAAGGTTGTGAGCGCTAGGGGATTAAGCTAGGCGCCGACGAACGACATGCGTCAGGCCAGCGGTCATGATGGGCAGCAGGACGACGGGAGGCTGCCCAGCTGGCAAGGACCCCCAAACACCCAGCGTGACGAGGCCGAGATTGAGGGAAGAAACATTAATCTGCCGACTGCAAAAGTCCCAGGCCCGAAAACTCGCAGTTGCTCGAGTTTTACGTATTCATCGAGCAAGCCCGCAAATTGGTGACAATATAATGCCAATATACGAGTCACCTCCCCAATCTCCGACTCCCTGTCAGCCGACTCAGTCGAAAAAAAAAAAAAAGAAAGAAGAAACGGTTCGCAACGAGACCGTTGCCCGCCGTGGCGACGTGTGTCTTCCCCCCGTCAACGCCAAGCAATCCAAACGCCCAGGCTCCAGTTGTAGTGAGCGCGTCCAGGGGCCAGTGCCCGGGTCGAAGCTCCAAAGAGAGAGAGAGGGGAGGGGGGGGGGG
>JAIMZG010000445.1:0-19476 GCA_020466075.1 Colletotrichum coccodes
ACACACACAGAATAGTAAGTAATACACTAACAACAAGTCGTATTGAGTGCCACGTGTCCCCTATGCGTATGGGTTAATAATAGTGCAACCTTGGGAGTTATACCTACAATAACAGTTATTGGCTTTATGGAATCTGACATTCTCCACATCATCCAATCGAACACGCGTTGAAGAGTTGTGTTGTCGGCACAAAACGCATCTATTTGCATCGAAGGGTCCCTTTGCTCACGATTTCCTCCACTTGTGGCAGCCGTTCAGGTTCATGGGGGCTTCTGGTGGCCTTGACGCCTCCCGTGCCAGCTCCTCTGCGAGTCCCCGCGGGACCCGCGGGGTCTTGAAGCATACTAAGAGTCTGCCAGGAACACCCCTTTCGCCTCATTTCGCCTCTTCTCTGGCGGGCACAAAGTCTGCCTTAGCGATGGGCTGTCTACGGAGTTGTGCTTCCCTGATTTGTATTCGAGCTCAAGATTAGACACCGACAGTTCTTGGAGCAGTCTGCTGTGCTTACTGTTCAGATTTGGCATTGGCGCGAGATATTCTCGCCCCAGGTACCCCGTTAACAACTGATCATGTGCTGTATGTACAACATTTCTTGCTTCCCAATAACAGCTCACAAGTGTAAATCCAAGTTTGGTCAAACACTGTTTTGCTCACGACGCTTTTTAAAAAACCCTACTTGGCGTATTCTGTAGTAATAAATCGTACGCCACCGAGCAGAATGATGTCGATCAGCGATGATAGGCCAGAATCCATTTCGGGCTACCGGCGTGCGGCTGGCTGCATCAACCCAGCCATCAGCTGACACTAGGACACAATGGTGTCGCCAAGCTGAACCCCCTTGCTAGAGAACAGGTAAACATAACTCATCGCGACGTCTCGATACCCGTATCTCTCTTCGACCCTTTTCCCTTCGCACCTGGCACGGTTCGCGGCAGTCAATCTTCCCGCCGACATGACTTCCAACCCGCGCGGCGCACACAAGCGCCTTATCGTCTGCTGCGATGGAACATGGATGGATTCTCTGGGGAGCAAAGGGTGATTGAAAACCAGAGCTACGCGGTACGGCCTCGCTAATGCGCACAGCGCGGAGCCTCAATCGAACGTGACCAGAATCTCGCGCGTTCTCCGGCGGACGTGTCAAGATGGCACTCATCAGATCATCATGTATCACGCGGGCGTCGGCAGCTCGGAAAGCATGGTGGACAAGTTCACCGGGGGTTTGTTTGGTGTCGGTCTTGACCAGGTAAAGTAGGATAGAATCAGATCGACGTAGAACGAGCTAACGTCTAGAACAGAGTATTCGAGAGGTCTACAACTTCATCTGCGCTAACTACGTTGATGGTGATGACATTATTCTAATTGGCTTCTCTCGCGGTGCCTTCACAGCGCGTTCGGTCGCCGACATGATTGCTACTGTTGGCTTGCTTACTCCTTTGGGATTGGATCATTTTTATGCAGTCTTTGAAGATTACGAGAACATTGGCGACGGTGACCGAGACTTGAGCCTTTTCTTGGATCCTGAGATGCTACCTTACCGAGGTGAGAAAGGAACTGCCAAGAACCAATGGGAGGCGAGGCGAAAACTGCAGTACAAGTCTTGGTTAGGTGAAGTAAGTCCCGGCCTAAGCTCATCCTGCTATTGCAGTTTTTGACAATCTCTGCACGAAGAACGGCTTCACAAGGTACACTTATCAAGAGGGCGAAACCGTGCGCGACATTTCCATCAAAGCCGTCGGTGTCTGGGACACTGTGGGCACCTTGGGAATCCCACCAGCCCCAGTCATTGGTCTGCGAGGGTCTTCTGATCAATAAGTCAAACCTAGCCGCCGTGGATGCCGAGCACTAACATGTTTTTTACGTGGAAATTCAGCAATACGCAGGTATCCGACCACGTGGAGAATGCTTTCCATGCGCTGGCTCTAGACGAACCTCGATATGCGTTCCGGCCTGCGCTATGGGAGAGGCTCGACGGGAACAGAACCAACCTCAAGCAGGTTTGGTTCCCCGGGAATCACGCTGGTGTGGGAGGCGGATGGCATGAGCAGCAAATCGCCAACATCACCCTGGCTTGTACGTGGTCCGAAGCGGTGTAGCTGGGATCGAAGCTAACCTGGGCAGGGATGGCTGACCAGCTTTCGAGCATCGGAGTTGAGTTCAACCCAGGTCGCATGGCCGACGTATTTACCGAGGGCCTGCGGTACTCCGCTGGGCACCCGTTCTCCTACGTCCCCTCGAGCTCCTGGTCATCATGGCTCTGGCCGCAAAAGCAACTGCCGTGGGCAAACCCCAAGATCTGTCTGGTCAAGCCATCGAGCATCCATCGGGACGGGGCCGAGTGTGACGGGAAGCACAGCCATCCTGTGGGTAGCAAAGAGGAGCTCTGGAAAACTGCTCGTCCGTGGGGGCTGGGCCAGATCCGATATCCGACCAGCCGCCTTCAGACCATGACAGGAACCACCATCCGGCACCCCGGGACCTTTATGCGTACGGACCCGGAGACGAACGAAGACACTAACCATCCTCTGATGAACACCGGCGAGAGGGTTCATAGCAGCGTGCGGGTCCGTCTAGCATCCCAGGGACTTGGAATGGACGATGTCGAGATATGGGACTGCAAACCTCTCACCAAGGATGACCATGGAAACGAGTTATGGAAGCTGGAACGCGGACCTAGCCTGGAGGCCTCGCCGGCGAACAACATCAAGGCGGCTAGGCTCGGGGAGCTGGATCTTGATGCAGAGCGATTCAATTCAAAACTCTATCCGGTCGAGAAGGAAGACGGTCAATGGAGATGGGTCCTTGCCGACAAGCAACGCAACGCCATCCCGCATGCTGGATCCTGCCGGAGGAAGCCATGACGGGACACTGGGAACGGTATCTTCTTGCTTTGACAGCGGGAACACCCGACGTGTGGAGATGGGCCGAGGAGAACCCTCCCTTTGGACTGATCTAGGTCCTCCGTGTCTCGGCCCGTCGCAAACTGTGTAGAAGCCACCGAGAGCCTGACGGATATGGTCGCATGTCTCAACTATTTTGTACTTGGCCGTCTGATTTAACCCCAAACCGGACATTTATCTACGTGATTGATCGACATGCCAGTGTGGTGCCGCCCGCCCGAGTCCCACACTACGTCAACCACATCTCATCGTGAGACCCCAAGACAGAGCCTAGAATTTGAAGGGCTGTCAGTTGAAGTTCTCTAGGCGTACTAGTTCGGTCCGAATCGCGGTACTTAGATACTTAACTGAACCTTCGCGGAGCCCGTCCACGACATTGGGGATGGCTGCACGCGATGAATGTCGTTCACTTTCGTCATTTCAACACCCACAGGAATGCCACCGCGGCTACCTAACGGGGCCTACTGGCAAGTCATCAAAAGGGGGGATCTCAGACACGCCCTGAGCCCTGCAAGCCATTGGCGGACCTCACCTTGTGCTACTCGAGGACTAAACGGCTTTGTGAACGTGGGGGTACCTCCTCCGCCCGACCATGCGCCAAATGTTTTGTCGCCAATCCCGCAAGGGGTTTTTTTACCTCCATAGACCTGAAAGATCGTCATTTATTCACCTCAACTCAGATGGTTGAGAGAGGACAACGCCGGCCTCTTGGCATTCGTTCACGTCAACCTTATCCCTAGATGGTGACGCATTCGTATCTTCGTGCCCTTCGAACTGGGAAGATCTCGTCACTCATCGCGACTGTCAAGGCCGGGAATCGAGTATAAGACCAAGATGGATTTCTTGAGTCAGTCGACAACTCTCATCCCCCACAGGATCAGCCTCCATCCCACATCTGTCTTCAGCTTCCCTGATTAAAGCCTCGAGTATAACAATATGGCCGCCATTCGCACTCTTGTCACTTTCGCCCTGGCGCTCGGTGCTGCAGCAGTCCCCGCTCCCGGGCCCGAGCCCGAATCTGAGCCCGCCGTCGACCTTTCAGACTCGCCGACTCGGACGCTCTCTGCGGTTGTTCTTCCGGTCGAACCGACCACCCTGTTGACGGCTGCCCCCTTTCCTTCGGGGCTCACTTGCGCAAACATCCTCTGCATCCCGGACTACGTCTGCCAGCAGACGGGAAGCCAGCCCTCCTGCGTCCCTCAACCTGGGACATACTGCGGCAAGACTAAATGCCCCGCCGGTACTGTCTGCTGCAACCCCAGCTGCGGCATATGTACTCCTCCAGACGGCGCATGCACCCAGCAGTTCTGCGGTCCCCTCCAGTCTGTCTCCGAGGAGGCCACGCCAGAGGAATCCGCGGGTCCGGATACCTCCCCTATCCCTGCTGTCGATCCGGTCCCGCAGTAAAAGCCGCCAGTTCAGGTGTCGGCACCTTGCAAAAACACATAATTTGGGTGAAAGGAGGCACATGAACGGGGGGGTGGCTTGGGTGGTTCTCCGCACAAATTGGAACAAGGATGGTCGCAGTGGTTAAGCGGTTTAACGGGGGGAGAAAGGAAACGTCAAAGCCAGTTTGCCCCCAGAGGCATGAATCTATTAATTACTCCATGGCTAATTTACCTCACAACCGCCCCGAGTTGCCAAGGAGCAACGATCGCTCTCGTCCGAACCTGCTGGAGATTGCCTACCGCTGTGCCCGACTCCTTCAGCCCTCGAGGTTTATTCTCCGCCCTTAATGCAGAAGTTGTAGGCCTCGTTGTTTTAGAGTTAGTCCATTCCCCTCAGGTGATTGGCGACTCCCCTCGGCGCCGTCATTTAATAACTTTCAAACAACGGAGCGGGATCATCGCCTGAGTCGTGCCAAAGTTACTACCTCTCCTGATTAGACCAGTTCATAATTACGTCGGGACTATAAAGGTTGGCGCTCCCCAACCCAATCCTGCGGGTTGCGTCTGCGTCTCGAGCCATTCATTCTTTTTGCTTCAAGCACTCGGTCCAACTCAGTCAGTCGTTCTTTACCAACAAAACTTCAAATATGATGTTCATTCGCTCGCTTGTCGTCGCCGCGCTCGCTCTCGGCGCTTCCGCCGCCCCGGCTCCGAGCCCTCAAGTCGACGGCACACCCGGACAACCCGCACAAGACCGATGCTCCGGCGTCACCTGCCCCCAAAACTCGTTTTGCAAAGTCTTCGATTTCCGTCTGGAGCAGCCAGTTGGATGCCAGCCCAACGGCACCGTTCCGGCCGACGCGGAAACATGCGGCGGCGTCATCTGCCCGACGGGGACAACGTGCTGCAACTCGCCGTGCGGCGTTTGCACGAAGCCGGGGGACGTATGTTTGCAATGGGTCTGCTAAGACACCGAGAGGGGAATTCGGTTCGGGAACGGAGGGCATCTTTAGGAGTTCAGGCGCCATCCGGAACTTTGGCATAGGCGCACGAACAAGTCAGCATCGCGCAGCGAGCTCGTTGAAAGCAGTCCAACAGAAGCACTTCTTGGATTGACAGATCGGCAGATCCAGATACATGACCATCAAGAACAAATTTTGTCATCACTTCACGTTTGAACACATTGCCCAGCTTTCTTATCCTTGCCTGGTGGTTGACATGTAGTCCAAGTGCAAAAGAAACCCCAGGCCAGTGAATGACGGTCAACGCCGCTTTTTCATTTTTCATGAAGAGCGCCGTCCCGCGGACGGCGCTCCGTTCGTGGCATGGACTAACCAACCGCTGATGAAAGGGGGCTTCCCACAAAACTAAGTTCAAATTCATAGGCCTCGCTCGTCTGATCTTTAGACTGCTACGCCCTGGTGGTGGGGAGCCCGGACTGGCGTCCGGGCTACCCCTGCCTCGGCATAGTACTGCTAACAGCGATCGACAAGCCGTCGCACCGGCTTCGACTTCTTTCTTTCCACGTCGTTTATTTACTCGCGGTCTCTGACTACCGGAGCGTCCTGGGTATCGTTGATGCCCGGTTCCCCGTCACCCAAACCGACGTCCCCCGCTTGCCTTCGCAGGTAATGACTACCTTGTCGCAGCATGAGAGTCCCCTGGCCTCGAATTTGCTCTTGCTCGTTGTTCCATGCCAAGTTTGGTTCTGTAAAACGTGTAGAGTGAAGATGGGTCTCCAAAGGTTTTGGAAGAGAATAACAGTGTGCCGTTTTCGGGATCGGAATGGCATGGCCGTTCCACAAGGACGCTTGCGGGAGTGTCTTTCCCCGCAGTGAACGATACGAGAAAGCATAGGCTTTCGTAGGTGCTGAGAAGACGTGGATCGCCCAATGGCGGCTTATGCTGCCCTATGTGGCCTGGCAGTTCGGTTGTCGCTGTGTTTCCGCTGCAATCAGACAAGTCAAGACAAAAGTGAACTACCTTCCCCGCGAGGTACCCCCTTGCTTTGCCTTTCAAGCCCGATTGGCTGCCTTATCATCGGCATTCACGGACACTGTGACATTCGGTGATTCAGTTCGGACGACCGGGCTTGTCATCATGAATGTGTGTTTTTGGCTCACTCGCCATCCGTGTGTCGAGTGTCACCGTCCAGTCAGCCCATTATCGCCAGAGCCACTGTCTTCACACAGGGCTTGACTCCCGAGTTGGTGCGAGCATCGCATGCTCTCTGCGCCTTGAATCCGAGCAGGAGGCGTTCTGCATCACCATCGGGGTAAAGTTGGCTTACTCGGTAAGGTGCCGGGCCAATGGCTGCGTCTTTCCCTACTTCGGATTATTAGTCAGTCTCATCTTCGGCCTTCTCCCGCCTGTTCTTCTCATGTTTCTGGTCTCTAATGCCGATTAGTGTTTGCCTTGATTCAGCGCCTTCGTTTGAAACCTCGAGTTCCGAAAGTTCGAAACATAAGAGTTATACCGTTGAGATGAGCATTAGTATCGTAAGATTCTTTCGTTGACGCCGATTGGTGACACATCGCAAGTATTCACTGGCAAGCACAGGAGGCACAGCACTTTGAGTACGGCATCTATCGTTCAATTGCAAGCAAACCCTGTAAACAGTACAAAGATATCTCAGTTGCGACACAGCCAGACCCCAAAAAAAGACCAAAGGAGTGACGCAAACCATGATACTCCCCCATCTCGCGCAACCGTTTCATCGTCAGACATAACAAACTACCATGCTAATTATCCTCCTCTTTCCAACTCCTTCCATAACTTACACCGTCTCATATCCGCCTGGCGGGCGAGGGCCAGTCGTCTAGAGCATGAAGGCGCCGAGGCCAAAGGCACCAGCAACGATGGCACCGACAGCGCCGAGCAGGCCGTTGCTGCCGGGGGCGGCGAGGCCGGGGGCAGCGTTGCCGGTCTGGCGGCCGCCGCCGACGATGGTGGAGGTGGCGATGGAGGGGAGGCCGCCGTTGCCGGAGGTCAGGAAGGTGGTGGTGATGGTGGAACGCTCGCTGGAGCGAGTGCGGCTGGAGGAAGACTCGGTGGTCTGGGCGCCGCCGAAAGTGGTGGTCAGCTGGGAGCTGGCGGTCAGACGGGTGGCGAGGACGATGACGGTGTTGGCGAGGCTGGTGGAAGAAGACGCGTAGCCGCTGGCGCTGGGGAGCTCGCAGACGTTCATGATGCTCTGGATTCCTGTTCATGGCAGGTTGGTTAGAATGCTCTGGACATCTTGAGAGCGGAGAAAGGGGGGAGCACGAAAACATACCCTCAAGGCTGCGCTGCTGGTCCTGGGGGACCTTCTCGATCATGCAGGCGTTGCACTGGGGAGCCAAGTTCTTCAGGTCGAAGGAGTTGTTGGTGCAGACACACTGGGCGTCGAGGTTGTCCTGAACATCGTCGCTGTTGTTGTTGCCCTGGCCGATGTTGAAGTTGACGGTGCAGATGTTGCCGAGGTCGCGGATGGGGCGGCAGATGGCGGAGCAGTCCGAGGGGATGTCGTTGTTGTTGATGCGGAGATCAGCGCGGACGACGACCGCGGCGGCGAGGGAGAGAGCGACGGCCTTGGCGTGCATTTTGATGGTTGTTTAGGGGTTGGTTTTTGGTGAAAAGTGGTTGTTAGAGCGAGTGTTGAATGAGAAGCCGAGGCTGTTGGGAAATTTGAGAGTCGAAAGGGGCGAGAGACTAGCTGTCGAAGGCGAAGTGAAGCTGGTTGAGTGTGATCTGATGAGAGAAGAGAAGTTGACAGAGACGGGATCGTGATAGGATATTTATGTTCTGGGGTTCAACTGTTCATGGCAGCGTGAACTCACACTCTCTTGGCCCGGATATCCGCTTCGGCATCCCAAGTAGCCCCTGGGGGTCGAAACAACCAGCGGGCTGTGCCATGACAAAAGACAAGGGAGCGGGACTGATTGGAGAAGGCGACCTTCAGCCACGAGGCGGGCTGTGGTTGGCATCGCCAAGCTGCATCTCAGAGTCCCGAGCAGTCAAAGCCTGAGACCGAGAGAGACTCAGTGACGCTATCGGAATTCCTGACTTGCTAGGCCATACGTTATGTCCTCGAGGAACGAGGTACTTGCCTGCTGTGGGCGCAGCACAGAGCAGGGCGGTCCGAGAGCCATGCACCTGTAGAAGGTCGTCTGTCGAAGCATGGCATCGTGAAACGACCTTTTTTGCCTGTCACCCGTGTCTTTCGCCGCACTCCTCCACGTGAACGGCGTAAACTAGTGCGTCTGCTCAAACCTTAGATGCTAGTGCGTCCCGGTACTCAGTAGGCCAAGTGACGGTGCCACTCTCAGCGTTGCGGATGCGGGAGGACGTGATGCAGAAAGACTGGATGCAAGGCACGAGTCTGGGCACTTGGCGAGCGCTGTGTCCGTCAGACCCCTCTCTGGCAGTCCATCCGGAGGGAAGTTTGCGATGGTATTATGTGAGGACCGATCGTGTGGTTACTGTCTTCAGTATCAAACTGGGTTCTATGCTGGCGCATCTCTTTTCCAAAAACAGGTTCAGGTAACAGGGCGCTGGGAACGATTTCTCTTGGCGACGGGAAGCGGTATGGTCGTAGGAGCAAGGCTGGGAGGGCTCGTAGCCATGCCCAATACCGCACTCTGCACCAGGAGCGTACCTCTACTTCATGGTTGCAGAGGGTGATCCCAGAATGCTCCCAATGCACAACTTTGGTGACATCGCCGCAATACAGCAGACAGAGCGCTCTGCTGCTGGAGGTGAGGGTCGATGGCCAAGTCTCCCTCAGCACTGCTCTGCCAAGTTAAGAGTCACAAGTGGCCACAGTCCTGATTGCTGGATTTTCGAACATGCCCCCTATCGCCTACTGTCTCTGGGCTCGAAAGGATGTCCGCACAGCGCTCTCAGTCCTCCTTCATTGTCCCGACGATCTCCCCGTAGTCGAGCTGTCGCGTTTCGCCTCCGGCCGTAGAACCGGGCCGTGCGCAAGGGCTAAGGAGTGGCCTTCACCCTGGTCGACACTGCACTTCCCCAAGTCGTCCGGTGGCTGTGGGAACTCTCTCGGCTGTCCTTGGTCCTGGTATTGTGTCATACCGAGATGCCGGCTAACCGATTCGAGTTGGTGCCGGGGGTTGATGTGTGTGGTGGCCCTGGGGCCGCCGTTGGGAGACCCACGTACGGGGGGCAGCACGGATAGAGTCAGCCAACTTGGCTCGGCTGGCTAAGAGATCCGCGGGGCGCTAGAGAAACAAAGACTACCCGTGCGCTCACTAGTTGACGAGAGGTCGTCGTCCTTCATGGAGCCCGAGTAGTGTGATATAGACTGATCGTATGTGGACCCTGGGCTCCCGAGAGCGCTTGAATCGAATCGGACAGTATCTGCCGTGGAAATCGAGGGTACGGCTATCTTGCTCTTTCTGGGCGGTTATGGACAGATGCTGTTTCAACTCGCCCAGACGTTCTGAGAGCAGATCGCCAGAATCAAATGCCAAAACAACACGGGGTTTTGTAGGATCGTCGCCTGGGCAATTCTTAATCAGTAGTGCCCGCCACCATCAGCACGCTAGTCGGCGCCACCCTACCAAGAGCAATTCGATCGAAGTTCTAGCTCCATCATGCCGATGGCTTTTGGGCAGGTAAAAGCTGGCGTCTTCAGCCCTCTCCAGACTTTGCTCATCTTTAGTGCAATACGTCTTTTCATCATTTTCGCATTGGACGTGACTGGGAAGTTGTCGAATGCAGACCGGACAACAGCCGCATCAATACGACTGCCTCCAGGTCCGTCCATCGCTCATGGGGGCAGACTCGCGCTCGCCCGTGAACGGATTATGCCGTGGGTCAGTCCTGGGCTTAGACTGGTATGAGGTACCCCCATCGAGATGGCAAGTTCGTCCGAGGTCCCAACGGGCCTTCCAACTGCCCTAAGCTCCCACCCATCCCATGTCCACAGGCGGTCTCTCGTTTGCAAAGAAGTAGGATAACCCAGGTTACCGGTTCTCTGCGGATGAACGTCACAGGGATGAAAATCTCAGACAATCGAGCTGGTCAGGTTTGTGGCGGAGTGTGCCTGCATCGTGGCGGAGGCCTGCATCTCTGGGACACTGAAAAGCCCCAAACCGGATTGAAAAACACCGTTTATCCAAACATCACAAATGCACCCCGCGTTTGAAAAGCGAGAGAGACGTATCGATGAGTTAAGCCGAGATTCGTCCAAGTGGCACAGTCATCGGGGAGAAAGAGCAACATAATTGGCTTTGTCAAGGGAATGGAAGGGTCTCACGCTCAGTTGGAGACCAAGCGTCAAATTCGTAGCATGATTTACACACGACTCGAGACGAAATACCTCCCCAGGAGAATTTCCGAGCCACGCAACCCAGCAGAATCCTGCAAGGAGCTCCCACATCCGACAACGAGGAGAACCGGCTGGGAGCCGGCGGCCCGTGCCCTTCGTCTCACTGAGGACCCCAAGGCGGTCCTCCACAGGCGGTAAGGGACTGTGGCTCGGTCTGCACCGAGATTACTCGGTGCCGAAACATGTCAGGGCCGTCTGTGCGGGACCATGGACAGGCAAACACGGCAGTCATCACATGTCTGTCGGTTACTGGAGGGAATGTCAGAGCGAGTGGCTGGGCCTGGCGTACTCTCAGCGGCAAACCTTGGCGAGGTCCGGTCGATGACTGGCTGACAGATGGGAGCCGTCTTCGCTTCCTAGCAGAGAGGCTGATTTTATGGGCAATTATAAAGCTTGTTGTATTGCGCCGTTTCGGTAAACATGTCGAGAACGTAACCAGTACTACGTCTCGATGCCTTACCAAGATCTCACAACCCAGCTCAGTACAAATTACGCAAACCTGGGTTCGTAGCTCTATGCTTGCCGGGTCTCAATCCTCGCAAGTATGGAACCGAGCACAGTAACATGGCAAGAAAAATTACAATGTGGCGGATGCAGCGGCGTATGACTTTGGGAGATGAAAAAGAAAAAAAGAAGAAGAAAAAAGCAGTGTTCGTTTTCGAGACTGCCAAGTTGGTGTGCGGACGAGGTGCGCACCCAGAGATTCTAAGAGTACACATTCCGACCTCAATCCACGTCAATCCGACCGTGGAGAGAGTATTTCTGCCAAAATCGCCTCCATGCGCGCCCGAGCGGTTGCCTCCGCAGTCTCCGGCGACGGCGACGGCGTCGAGGTAGCGACAAGCGGGGGCCGGATGTGCCGATCGGAGGAAGTCGGCGAGTCGATGTACCGTCTGATGGAGTAGCCCGGATCCGACCCGGTAGAGATTGCGGGGCGCTCCGAGGTTTGTGTCGGGGCCAGCGGCGGGGTTATGGGGTTTCCTTCGGGGATCCTGTGGGAGGAAGCACGGGTCAGCCAATGATTTAGCCCCGAAATATATCTCCGCTACTACCACGTAGTAGACGGCTGACAGTCACATACCTGTGGTCATAACCATGCACCGCCGCCGTCGATGACGAGGGCATCGTGCACGAATGTGCTATCGTTCGCACTGAACAGGGCGATCTTGGCCCGTTTTAGAGCCGGCGGAGAGCCGTCGGCCAATTGGTTCGGGTAGATGTTCGGGGTAGGACCCATCCAGTCGCGCGGCCTCGGGCTGAAGTGGATCTTCCGAATTACAAGACGGCGCCTGGGATGCAAATGTCGCCGAACACAATGTCGTAAAGCAGATTGATGCAAGCCGGGAAGATGGCCACGATCATGACTGATCGCGGGGATCGGGGCAAGGGGCAGACGTAGCATACTTAAGGGAATCCAACCCATTGGCGAGAGATTCCCGCTCAGCTGGGTAGAGGCCAACGGTATCGTCAAGTAACCAGGTTTCGGGGAGGCAGCCTTGCGCTAAAGGTCCCCAGTAAGGCGCGCCGGGAACGCCTCCAACCAGGAAGGAAAAAGTGTGGGAAGCAAGCACCGTTTGATGACGTGATGTTCGCTCCAGCCCTCCTGGGCCCAGGCACGCCGTATCGCTGGTAACGTCGTCGTCGCCCCCCAGTATAGCTCAGTTGGGCCTTCAAAACAGTTCGCGGATTACCGTCACCAATGCAAGAACCTTTCGACTCCCGCAAGGCAAACGTTGAGACCTGTCGGTGGGCGGATGCAGAGGTCACTTGGTCCGCCCGCTCGGGGAAACACGCTGGCGATCCAAAGTCGCATGCGCGGTCTAGAACACCGGGTACTTCAATCCAAGGGACTGCGTTGTCAAGCCCGAGGATGGGCAATCTGACAATGTGATGGCTTCTTGTATCTTGGAAACCCCGTCCCTGACTCGGCCCTCGGGAATGCCTGCCCCCAAGTGATCCAATGAGGGCAGTCCCGGTGGTCATCGAGCACTCGGCAATCGTCCTCAGCCAATGTTCCGGAAGAAGACCTGAGTCTAGAACGTCCATCAGTGTGGCAGCAATAAACAGTGACGTCAGGAGCAGCTGGGTAGCAGAAATAAGGCGTCTGGGAGACGACGTGCCAGGGGAATCACTAGTCTCTTGGGAACGATGGCGGGAGGGCCTAGATTTAGCACCCCTTGTGCTGACTGCGCCACTGGACCAACACCCGCCGTCAGCGGAAATTTGTACGCAACACGCAGAGCGTCCCCCAGCTGGGTGAGGTTGCTCGCTGGTGGCCTAGATCACAAGTGACGTACGCGGGTCGTTTCTTTGCTTCAAGCTTTTTAGACTCTGAGGCTCAATTGACCAGTTTCCGATGCTCGATTACCAGCCTCTGATTTCCTGCTCTCGAGGTGCTTAATTGCGGCCGTTGGCGGCAGTGAGTCACTGTTCGTGCAGCCGGCGGGGATGATTGCCGGAACGAAAGGCCCTCGGGAGGAACGCTGATATTGTCCACCCACACGTCCCATCAGGAGAGCCTTTTGGGAGATCGAATTTGGAGAGAATTCCCATCCACGGCACCACCCGGTCTCCCGTCCTTTCTCCTGATGGTTGGACCCTAGGGCCCGTCAACCAGGGGTCCAGCAGGCACATGGTGGTCTCAAACCAGGGCAGATCGGCGGCGATCCTCCGCTGTGGACACCAAAAACGCCCGATCCAGGCCGCTCTATATCCCCAGTCGCGCATTTGACTGAACACTCATCTTGTGACCCCGAACCCAGGGTAGATTTCCGGTCTTCTCAGGCGAGGTAACGAGCAGGCAGACAGAAACAATCTCAAGGCCAGGCCAGGGACACTGGACCAGCTGATGACGTCACACTACCCTCGGGTTGTGGAAGTGTAGTGTCGCAGGTGCACCGCCCCGCGTCAAGGCGCCGCGAGTCTGTGTAGTTCGTACAGAGGGTGCGGACCCACCATCCCAGTTTCGATAAAGCTTGCACTTGGTTTGACACTTACTGGCTTGGCCACCACCAAGCCAGCAGAGGGTCAACGGACACAACCGAAGGAGCTCGAGGCTGGCATGTACTGTCATTACTTATTAATGTTCTTCTTAGGTTACCGCGAGTATTCTGGTGCCCAGTAGGAGAGTATAAGCATGTAGCGCGTCTCTGTACAGTCCCGAACTGCAAACGAGCCACTCCCACATGTCGGAAGACGTAGACATTTGGCAACAGCCATCCCCACATCGCCAATGTCAAGATGTGGCATCCATGCTCAGTCCAAAGTCCCGTTTGCTTTCTTGCCCGAAAATGAACTCGAAGTGATCCTTCACTGTTGGAGGCACCCGCATAGATGAAGAAGAGGACGAGCATGCTGTCGAATGCGCCGTGGCTGACTTGATCGGCAGCGGTCTCCCCCGGAGCGACCTTTTTGATAAGGGTCGCATTCTCTTTTGTAAAGACCTCTTAGCAGCCGGGGCAGCCCGTTTCAACTTTGGGGGCGCATCCGCTTCTCTGTCGGCCCATTCACAGGCCAGGATCTTAAATTTTACGTCCTGGGGATGTGCATGCTTGCTGAGCTTGCTGCAAGTGGCGTAAAGAATGAACCTCTTTTGAATCCAGGACAGCGTGTCAATGGCCCTAGACTTGACGTTCCACTGGTCCTCGTTGAGTTCGCAAAAGACCCTGCCTTCACTCCTGAAAGTCTGTCCTGGCTGTCTTTTTTCGCTGCCGGTGCTGGACAGATTTGTTTCCGGGTTTGCGACGTCACTGCCATCGTCCAAAAGCTCGGCCGATTCGGTCGCCTTGTTCGCCGATGGGCTGTCGTCGATTGCATCTTCCTTCTTCCCTGTTGAGACAACGAGTTAGTGTTCCATTATTCAGGTTGCGTGGGGGAGTCCTACGCTTGTCGGATTTGTCGGCCGCGGAATCTTTATCTGGTGTGAGGGCCTCTGTTGATGATGAGTCGATTCTTTGGGACTTGCCCGCCGTCGGGTCGACGCCCAAGTTCTTCTTGACAATCAGGTAGTCGATGAAGTAAAAGGTCTGGAGGTTCGGGAGATGACGCGCGAGAAACTCGTACAGGTGGACGGGATAGACCTTGCTGACGCCGGCGCCATGTTGATTACCACAGTGGCTGCAACGGAACGCAGTGCTCGCTGCCTCCCAGCCGTGGCAATATGGTATGGCTACATGGCGAATATGGGCCAGGGCGGGGCACTCGATGTCCAAGGACATGCGGCACCAGCTGCGGAAGTTTTCTGCAGACAAGTATTCCAAACACACGATATCATTAGAGGAGGCCAGAGACACGATGCGACCGCCATTCAACTTGAGGCCTCTAGGCTGGTTGATCAGACGTCGAACAACAGACGCTGCCTCGAAGCAGGTGACCGACAGCTTGGCGAGGGTGCGGTTGAGGGTGACATAGCTGGATAGATTGGCCTGAGGTGTCGGGTAGCGAGGCTCTAGGGTGGCAGGCCAGAGCTTGGACGGGATTTGCTCTCGAGCGAAGTCAAGGAGAGGGTCGGACCGATCATCGTTGAGGCTGTCGACGGTGGGGAAAGTGGTGAGTGGTGACGGCAGGTGGGCGACGCGGGCTGCGGTCTTGAGGCGAAGGAAATGCATACCAGGTTCGAGAATGGCATCTTCCCAGATCTGATGTCGGATCTCAGGGGGTAGCCTCGGGAAGGGACAGAATGATCGCGCAGAAGCAGGAATATCGAATTTGATAGTCGATGCCATCACGGGCTTTTCCAGTTGAAATCTTCTCGTAGTATCTGAGAACGGAGGCGTCGAGTGGCTGAGTGATTGATGACAAAAATGGTGAGGGCATACGCCGAAGAGAATGCAGTGATATGTGGAGGTCGGAGGTTGGATCCGGGAATCGGAGCAGTAAAGTTAAACAACAGTACTGACAAAGGTAGACATGCTGATGTTTTTCCCCTTATCGTCAAGTGAATCACAAAGTAAGGGACCTGGAGAGGTGAAGGCGGCGTAGAATTGGGGGGGGAGGGGGGATATAGAAGCGAGTTATTGGCTGAGCCACAGTTGTTGCTTCCCTACTTTGAATGCGTCGTTAGCTCAGCTCAGGTTGGGGTCGACCCTTGCACCCGAAGTCGCGTTTCCTCAAAGATTTGTGACCGGGTGATGGAGATTGTGGAAGGGAGATCCGGTGGAAGCCGAAAGGATGATGGATACATCTCGGGCTTTTCCTTGAAAAGATGCGTCGCGAGGGAAAGAACGAGCTCTGAAGTGTCGTATTTGGCTGCCGCGGCGGGGTGAGATTAAGGTTGAGCACGTGGGCGGAAGGAAGGACCCGGGCGTCGTGTGAGGCACTCCAAGGTGAGAACCTTGACGATCCGCGCCTGATTACTCCTTCATCTTGTCAAGAAGAAACAATAATTCCTCTCTCACTACGCATAAGTTCGAGTGTTACATATCCTCCTATCTCATCTTCGGTGCCTCACCCGAGAACGTAGAGGCGTCTTAACTCTTAGCTTCTCTCACTTTAGGGGTCTCGCATCCGGCATGTCATTTCACATTATCCACCACTCACTCCGCCTGGCAAGAAACGTCAATCACGAGTTTGACCTGAAGAATTGAATCAAAATTCAACAATCGGGATTCATCAAACCGAACTCTGCCGAGACATTGGTTTGGGGCTTGCTACTGAGTGGCTGGAAGATGTACCTTGGTGCTGAACATGAGTTGGTTCCACTTATCCAAACTACGGCGCCTGCTTCTCGTGGATACGCATGAACAAGAGTGGCTCAGGGACATGTGTCTCGCTTCTCGCCATGTTTTCGCTTTCACCTTTTCTCATAAAACCAGCAGTTCAGTCACTGGATCGTATTTCATGATGAGACGAACTCATCAAGGTGAGCTCACCCCCCTCGGCAACCCCGGATCCGATTCGGAGCCGACGCCAGCCCAGCACCAATCTTTCCTTCAGTGTCAGAAAGCCTCCGAAGTGCTCCAAGACGAGAACCAAAAAGCCTCCGACCAATGCTGACAACCAGGACCTCGGACACCCTTTGCCTTCCCCCCACAGATTGCGGCATGACTGCGGTCTGGCGCTTCTTCTTCGCGGGCAACATGACTTTCACACATCCGAACCAAAAGCGATCGGCTTGCGAACGCTGCCGACGGCAGAAGCTCCGATGCTCCCGTCAGGACGCCGACGAGACGCGCTGCTCGCGCTGCGCGAAACTCGGCTTCGAATGCGTCGCCGGCCAGCAGCGCCGGATCGGGAGGCCCTCGCGGGCCACGTCTTCCGCAAGAGCGGACTCAGCGCGCCACCGGAAAGATACCGTCTGCTTGACTGACACGGCCGTCTCTACGCCCCCGGCCGCAGTCGAGACCCACGCAAGCTTGGACTGCGACTTGTCCGGGAGCTCTGTGAACGAGCCGACGACCGCGCCTACGCCAGCAACGGCGTGTGATGCCTCGAGCTTCGGTCCTTCGATAGACACACTGTTCGATGGAATCTCCTGGGACGACATGGCTCGCGAATTACAGCAGGATGTCAGTTGCGTGAACCCTAAAGACACCGTCGAGCCCCACGAGCAATCGGGCTGGGTCGCCGCCTCTCTTCAAGCCATAGACCCGGCCGTCCAGCACGAGGCTCTCATGAAACTCTCAAAGATCAACTTGGACCTCCACTCCCAACTTACCAGGATAGCCGTCAACCGGTCGCCCCTCGACTTCTGCTCTTTCATACATCCGACCTCACCGCTCAGCGTCGGGGGGGTCACTTTGACGGAACTCGCCCTCATTGCCTTTCAGGACTTTGTTGGCGTCCTCGCCGAACTCCAAGTATCATGCGTGATTCACAGAGATACCTCGACGGCTCGTCTGAGCATCCCGTTCCGGCCGACACTGCCATGGGACGGCCTCACCAGCCAAGTCGATACGTTGGGACAATCGAAGCTGCTGCACGACAATACACTCTCGATCTACCCGATTTCGGAGGCGATTGACCAGCCCCTGGCTTCAATGACCATCAGTTGTTACAACCAAATTATCGAAATCTTTGAGGAGGTCCTCTCTCGTATCCGACAGCGCCTGGAAACCCTCGTGGCAGACCCGATAGAGCCCATCGAAGGCCTCAAGTTCGGCGCATTCCCGATCGGCGACGGCCACCTTCAGGGCCTCGTATTCTTCCAAATCGTCACCGGCCTTCTGACAAAAGCGGAACGGCTGTTGTGCGTGCCGCCGTCCACTCCACCATCGGCCATGGCAGAACCGCAAATCGAACTCTTATCCCCTAGTCAGTCTCTCCTCCTTCAGGGCCAGTTCAGCCCGCGCGAAGGGAGTCACATTCCACGACCGACGAAGCTCATAAATGACATACAGCACATGCAGACACTCTTGAACACGGCACTGGGAGCTTGACTTGTTGTAACTCGAGTGTCCAACTCCAGCTTTTCCCGCGGGTTCTCATCACCACCAACGACCAGTTAGACAACCTTCCTTGGCTTCGATGGACAGAAAGAAGACAGCCGCGGTGCGCTAGGGAGTCGCAAATGCCACAAATGCCACAAATCATCAGACACTCGTATATTTTCAGACTCGGGAAGGTAAACCCAACATGCCCTTCTGCATACTCGTCCCGACAGGTCCTTCGGCCTTTTTCATGATGGAGCGCTCTCGGGTCATTCGGACGGACAACCTCCCACCCTCGACGCTGACGCATGACGCTCTGTCTCGACGCCACAATCACATTTAACCACAACGCCGTTCGGTCCAGACGGCGTCATGCACGGGCACTTCCGATCAACTTGCTCGAATGCGCTCCCGATGGATCGGCTATGCGGCAGATACTCCGTACGGCAACAAGTAGCGCGGTCGGCACGTCCACCCGCGGCATATTGCTCCCGTTCTCCCCCCTCATAACACCTCAAACCTGCTCACCACCCACCTACGCACACCCCCACACGCTCCGCGGAACCCGTCCAGAACCGGGTATATATCTGGGGGGGGGGGCGCCCGGCGCCTCTTGTTTCTTGAAATCTCCTCTCTCCGTCATGGGGCTGGATGATCGCGCGTTGCCTCTGGTCGCTGGCCTTTCCGTTCTTACGACCAACAGGTAAAGCTCGCCCTCTCCGAGGATTTTGTGGTCATCGTCCCTCCCCGACTCTCCTGACCCCCACATCTCCATCTATCTGGAACCGACCCGCTCACAAGACTGGTCACGAGGGCAGCCCGCTACGCACTCGCTGCGCCTGGTCTTTTGCTGGCGCGACCTCCCCCTGATGGTCTCTCGCGAGCGGAGAGAGATTTCAACGGGTTGAAGCCAGCAAGTTTACATCGACGGAGGTGACATTCGGACACCAGAGAGCGGTGACACAGTACGCTCTCTCATGTTGCTGGCAATGTCATTACTCTTCTGTCGCAGCGAGTATGTCCGGAAGGGCATGGGTGAGAGGAAGCCAGCATTGGGCTAGTCGGGTTTCAGCCTGTTGCCGTCTACATTGACACCACACATCACACAATCACAGGCGAAAAGACGGGCAAATTTGTTTTTGAACAGATATACATTGCAAAGCTTGAAAGGCGCCCAGCTGCGAAAAAAAGGTGCGCTAGACGCCCGTGGTGGTGGTCGACTGAAAAGGGTGTTGTGCTTGCAGCGATATATACACCGGGTATAAATCTATTTACATGGGGGGTGAGAAACGAATCAAAAGCTCATTCATCTTTCGTTCAGGAGAAAGGGTCGCGTGTCCTTCATCTCGTGTCCGTCTGACGGGGACTCTCCGCTTACAAGCGGAAAGCGCGGGCGTGACGGCGGGCCTTCTTGGCGGCGCAGTCGTCAGAGTCGGCAGCATCAGAGACGGCCGGGGTGGCGGAGGGAAGGGTGGTGGTGGGAGTAGAGGGGGTAG
>JAIMZG010000446.1:0-43787 GCA_020466075.1 Colletotrichum coccodes
ATTCCTGCATATATCCTGTCCTGTAGCGGCCAGGTGCCGTGGGGCGTTCCCTGGTCTGGTTATGCCTAATGGATCGTAACACAAACATACAACACCAGGTACTCGCTGGTCGTCGCTGGTCTAACTACTGATACGGCCCTCACACTCTTTCGTTTCGGGTCGGAAACGGCTACGGAGTGCTGCTTTTGGTAACTAAAAACGGTGGCTCCGAACAAGCTCTACAACGGAAGGGAAGATTTTGTCACTAAGTACTACTGTGTGTAATGAGAGTCTTGCATTTTTTTTTCGATCTCTAGGCTTTGTTCAAGCTATACTTTGAGTTGTGTACTACTACTTAACACTCCTGGGAAGTAGATATATTATCACGGTACTGGTAGTTAGACCGCCAGGACGGCCGTGATATGCGGCGTACTCAGACATGGCCAGCTTCGAAACTGTCAATCTTGAAGTTCTGTATTCTCTTGTGCGTATGATACAATTGGTTACATGCGCTCTTGCGCCCACAGCCGCAGTTCGCACCATTGCTGGAGCTTTCGGAGGAGGCTAGCCTGGAAAGAATATATGCACAATGAGAGAACGTGTTGCGGAAATGTGTTGGAAGTAGAAACATCAATAAGCAGTATCTTGATAGAGTCTATGGCTCTGAAACAGCGATAATGTCATGAGCCAGAGCTTACAGCAGGGCATGTAACAAGAGGGTTGAAAGTAGCTTGTTATGAGCTAAAAGAGTGTTGCTGACTATGGCGCGTATATATAGTTGTCAGGGAAGCTCAGTCACCTGACAAGGCACCTGACATGAGGAATCCTACGTGCTGATCCCAGCAGGTTACCTGACAGGTAAGCTTTCACACAAAGCAAAATGACAGCGAAAATCGAGTGAATTTATTAAGAAGAAGGGGCTCATTTGCACGCAATGTGTAACGAGCTTTCAAGCTTAGTCGCTGTTTACAATAAAAGCATCACCGAGAAGACATGGTGTTGTGAAAACATTCCAGAAAATTTAGCCCGATCGGAGGCCGGGGGTGAGACTTACATAAATTTCCCGGTCTGTGTTTACCAATCAACTGGTTTCTAAGCATTCAAAGTCATTCTGGCTACTAAATGAAATGAAGTGTTTCTAAGAAGTTGAATATTAATCAGAAAACTGCACAAGGGCTCTATCCAAGTTAGTAGGCTTGCACCTGAGGATAAATAGGACGAGGCCTGTCGAACCCAAGACTTTGCACCAGTCTCATCTGTCACATCGTTTAGACATTACTGTAGTACTGCCCGCTATCTACTGTTCAATCTGTAACTATCTCTCAGACATTTGGTTCTATCGAGAATGGCCTTGCTTCAAAATGTTCTGCTTATTGGCGTACGTCTCATCACTCTTCCTGCACCCCTCCTCGCCTTAAGTACTTTGCTGACCGACACATGTAACAGGCGGGTGGTGACCTGGGCGCTCCTGTCCTGAAAGAATTCTTGGACTCTCCATTTAAAGTCAGCGTTCTGACCCGCGAAGAGTCGACATCAACGTTTCCTAAAGGTGTACCTGTTTTCAAAGCAGACTACACCGACCTGAGCTCAGTCAAAGCTGCAATGGAAGGGCAGGATGTGGTGATAAGCATGGTCGGGGGTCTCGTAGCAGGCGACCAGCAGGTGCTTATCGATGCCGCCCTAGCTGCTGGCGTGAAGAGATTCTTCCCCAGCGAATTCGGTCCTTACTCGCGGGACCCCAAGTTTTCCGCCCTGAACCCTTACATCTTACCGGCCAAGGTTGATACAGTTGACTACCTCCGATCGAAAGAGTCTGAGATGTCTTGGTCGAGCCTTGTTACTGGCGCATTCTTCGATTGGGCTATGGAGGTTGGATTCTTTGGTTTCGACCTTGCTTCCAGAACCGTAACTCTCATCGATGGCGGCACTACAATCTTTACCGCCACAACACGCTCTAGAATCGGCAAAGCTCTTGTTGCAGTACTCGAACACGCCGATGAGACAAAGTACCAATACGTCTTTGTATCGTCTTTCAATGTCAGCCAGAAGGACATTCTAGATGTAGTTGAGAAAGTTGACGGCCAGAAATGGACTGTAAATTACACTACATCCGAGGAGGTTATTGCCAATGGCAAGAAGATGATTGAAGCGGGCGATTTCAACGGGGTCAAGGATTTGACCAGGGGCGGGCATTTGGCAAACAGGCTCTAGGCGATTCAAGACCATATGGCCTATGGGACGACAAGTTGGGGCTGCCAGAGGAGGATATAGAGCAGGCTATCAGGGATTTACTGTGAAAGGTGTGCCTGATCCAGGTCCATCGTCTACATAATCCAGTTAGCTACGTGTGTCATATACTTGGAATTTCAGCCAATTCGCTTACACTCTACACTATTCGATTAGTTCTGCGCACTTAATTCTTTAGAAATCCTACGCGCGCCACCGTGATATTTACTGCCGATATAAGACATTGGAGGCATCCTCATAGGGCACTTTACTGTAGAAGATACTTTAGCATGGTATTTCGGCACATACTTCGTAGAGTTGCTTGAATGTTATCTGCCGAAATAGGCATGCGTCTTTGACGAACAATTCCACTCCATGATTTCTCGTGCCCTTGGATTCTTCCGCACTAAATCATCCCTGCTAGAACTCACGATTGAAGCAGGCCCAAACCTCCGAACGCAACCACTGCCGCCCCTCCGCACAGCGTCCAAATCCCCTTATCCCATCCTCTCGGCCCCTGAGTCGCAACATAGGTATCCACAACACACACGAGAGTCCACGCCGTCGTCAGAACTCCCATTTCCTTCTCTTTCCCTTCCCGGTAGAACCAAAACAACGCTGCTGCAGCGGCCACGTCACGTATACCGAGAAACACCATTGCTTTTTTAGTTATCGTGTGGCCTTCTGATGTGGTAGGCGTGACCCCAAGAGATTCTGCTGCAACAGGCGGTGCGAGGATAGCCAAGGCTCCCAGGGCGAAGACGGTGGTTGTAAGGCCCAGGCCAACGTGGCGCCATGTTGAAGGGGCGAGGAGGCGGTTGGGGAAAGCCATGGTAGACCAAATCGGGGGATTGACTTATAGAAAAAAACTTCTGAAATATGGTCAAGGAGCTTGAGATGGACAACTTTCAAGTGACTGCAGGTAAAGTGGTTGGGTTGAAACTGGTCACTTCTTGGTCGTACAAAATAATGAACAGAGACCTAAACCGCAAATAAAGTGTACGGGAAGTAAACAGAATGATGAACAGAAAGTTGGAGACGGGGCCAAAGCTTAGCCGGATGACAAACCTTACGTTGCTTTGAAATGCCTCGCCTAATGTTGAAACGCAAGTGATGTAAGTTCATTAATCAATAAATCTTTTAGCTCAACAAGTAGACCATCTACTGTCGCGGGCGGGGCCCCGCAGGAGTCCCCGCAGTAGCATGAGCTCCAGCTGTGGGCGCATAACGCGCGTCTAATCAGTTGCGCGATGTGCACACGCAAAAGGATGCAGAATTTCAAGACTGACAGTCTTGAAGCTGGCCACGCCTAAATAAGCTGCACGTCACGGTCGTCCTGGTTGTCTAATCACGTGCGCTGTGACAGTAATTTGTACCACTTTAGGTAAGATTTAAGGCAATCACAAGAGAACATCAACCAAAGTAAGCTTTACAATTCCTTCTGTCCCACTTGCCTTGAATAGTGCACCAAAACTAAAAGTATTACTAAAATGCTGTCCCATAGAGCCTGGCAAAGTTGTATTAGGTTTGCGGTTCAGTAGGTCCTTGGATTCAAACCCCCGGAGTCATGATTATCAGTCTACCGCCCCCCAGGTGTGGATCCACTTTAACTCGCCACCGAATGCCATTATATTCTACCTCGAACATGCAAACACTCGTAGACAGGGTCGAAACACTGCGTGATTCAAACTCAATTGGACAGCACCGACAATATGTATTTTTTGTATTTGTGGTCTCTTAAGACCAGTCACACCCGCGACACAAATGGTGTCTTCCAGTATCCAGGGAAATGCGATGGCAGCTTCGTAGCAATCCACCTCACAATGGCCGCGTTTGTCTCTTCCGGCTTCTCCAGCGCCACCCAGTGCCCTGCCTCAATACTCACCTCGGTGAGATCTTCACACAGCTCCCGCATTGGCTCGCTCATCCTCGAAACTGCTGTATCGCAGACGCTGTCCCAGCGTGCCTCTACAAACAGAACTGGGAGGTGGAGCCGGCCCCCGTTCCGCGCCTTTTCGGTATATGCCTTGTTGGCCTCGAGATTGCGGTAGTAATCGTTGGGGCCCTTGAAGCCATTTCGCTCGAACTCGGCCACCATGCGGTCAAACGCTGGCTTGTTGTCCTTGAACAAAGTTGTGTCGAATGGGACGCCTGGCGCGGCTGGGGCACCGCCGTACCACCCCCCTGCCTTCCGCACGGACCCAAAGACGGAGGGCTTGTTGTAACTCTCAGGGCTACCCCTTTGGTAGAGCAATTTGATAGTATTAGGAACGTTTGCATACAGCTGCGCAGCACTGGCATCAGGCTGCTCAACTTGGAAAACTAGGTAGTCCCACTGTGCAAGGGGATACTGGTCCTCTGGGTATAACTCGCGGTTAGAGACAGCGACGGCTGCCTCCAGGCCGAGTTCAAGGACGTGGTACGGCACACTCATACAGCATACACCGATGCACTTCTCCGGGTGCTGTGCAGCGAGAGCCCAAACAATGCCAGCACCCCAGTCGTGCCCGATCCAGATGGCCTTGTTGCGACCAAGGTGGGCAAGTAGGGCCAGTGTATCCGACACGTGATACTCCAGAGCATAGGCACTAGGCCCCTCGGGAACACTGGAGCGTCCATAGCCGCGATTGTCCGGCGCGATGACGCGAAAGCCCAGAGACGCGAGAGCAAGGAGCTGAGACCTCCATGTCTCGCCATTTGAGGGCCAGCCGTGGATGAGGATGATGAGTGGTCCTCCGGAAGGGCCGGCAGACCAATAGAAGGTAGTCTTGTCACCGCTGTGGGTGAATTGGTTCTCGTGGAGAGTCGGCGAAGTCATCTTTAGGGATAGAAATTGTTAAAAGTGCCGTTATGCTGTTTGGCACATGGGTTCCTGAGACATATATACTGCATCCGTTGTATCGCGGGAACAGCGCTCTGGGCGCGTGCGATGAGCGCGGTCTTCGGATCATGATTGCTAAGCCAATCAATAATCACGGTGGTAATGAGATGTGCTCTGCGCTTGATTACTTGCTTGTACTTGACCGCCGGGGGCTCTTCAATACACTTTTGAGAAAAAGAAGGTAAAGAAGGAAAAGTGAGGGTGGAGCAGTATGTTCAAGGACCTGGACATCCCGGCGCCTGCATGACTTGACAAGAGTGTCGCTTGGCGCCTTATCAATCATGCGGATCGTTGCATCAGCCACATCACGTAAATTCGTCCGGTGCATCCTCCGGGTGGCTCCGGCCGACTCAGGGCCCCGATGAAAAGCCTCTGTCATCAAGTTGGACTCTAGCATAGTGTTAGAGAAAATGGGAAAGCGATGGCTCGTGGAAATGATTGTGAAAGCACGGTGGAAAACACATCGAATCCTGTCCAGTTGGCCCACTTAGTCAGGGGGGATGGGCCAATCAGAAACAAGGCATTCACCCCGATGTCCCCGAAAAGGCAATTATTGGAAAGTAGCATTTTCACAGGGATTTCTCGAAGGCACAACAGATACACACATACAATACAACCAATATACCCATACTGTTGGTATCACCGGTGTACCCGTACGGATGGGCAACAATACTTCATTTGTATTGCTGCATGAAGTTGGTGATGATGTGTAGGAAGTAGGAAGTCAGCCAACAGAGGAGGTTGCTGGCGGCCAACAAGACGAAGGAGGTAAGTCCCGTGAGGAATCCATATGCCACTCGATGCCATTCGTCGTCAGCCGTCGGCCACGTCCTTGTGGCTGTTCCAACACATACACTTCAAGAGTGGGAAAGCAGCGCGTTTACTGAGCAATGAAAAGCGACTCCAGGTCGTCAACGGGGGATGCGCTGTCAGCTTATGTGCATACTCAATCGCATTTTACTAGGGCTTTAGAAACTGTGCTTTTGAAAGAAAGTAAATTGTAACCTAGGTTTTGCTTCAATGAATAAACCCCTCATTATCATCCGGCCGTAGCAGATAGCAAAATATCCAACACAAACAGCCATGTATGCAACTGTGACAACACATTTAGTTGCAACCACCGTTCCAGCTTATGGTAGGAGTACATTGCTAATTGAGTGTTCGAAGTCCGATAACTTAAGTGAATCCGTAGTTAACCCACATGCCCCCCAGAACCTCAGCTTCATCAAATTCAGAAACATCGGGAATGGGATACTCCCGGTACTGACTATACATGGCTAAGAACTCGGGAATAGTGTCGAAAACAGTAGTCCGCTCATCCATGCTCGACACCACATACCTCCAAGCCCACAGCTCCGGTTTACTCCCCGCCTCCGCGCATCTCCGGCAAAACACGATGTAGAACGGACACTCGAACCCACCGCCCGGCTGCCACGCAGCAGCACATTCCCATCCGCCAAGCGGCCTCATATCCTCTGGCGTCACGACGAGCTCAGCCACGCCATCGGCGTCGTCGAGCACGCCTACCCAGAACATTGCCTGGTGCGATTTAGTGCCCTCCGACAGTCCCGGACCAGTCAGCACGCGGACATGCTCGGCCAGAGTGCGGAATTCCTCTGGGACGGCGATAGTGTCGCAGACCTCGGGAAGAGACTTTTCTTTCAGTGCACGCTCCAGGTGAGAGAAGTACCTGTCTCGTCGGAGGACGTAGTCCGGGTCGGTCAGGAGGTTTGGTTCATGCATGCCGACTCCGTCGAGACCCAGAACGGGTATGAGCTCCTCGTAGCGCGTGAGGACGTCATTTGGGGACGAGACATAGGGCGCGATTCTGTTTGTGAGCAGAGAGGTGAGACTGCGACGCGGAGCTCGTTGATGTCCTCCCCGTCGTCGTCCGAGTCGTCCGAGTCTGGGTCTGACTCTTGTTCAAGTTGTGCTGCAGCAACGAAAGGCACTAAGGAATAGGGTCAGCTTGAGTTCAGTCTGTAAGGCAGAGAGAGGTGGTGTCGCCAAGAATCGTACCGATGACTTCGAGAATCTCGCGGTTGTGCGACGCAATGTGCGAGCGGTACGCATCCACGGCGGCCGTGATTTGCTCAGGTGAGGAGTACATCGTCGCTGCTGAGGATGGCGCGAGCAAACCGTGAATCCCCTTAGAAGATGAAGTAGAGAGGATGAAAACTGCGCAAACAGGAGGGATGGCAAGAACGCAGGAAAGACAGATGCCGTTCGAGGGCTCGGATCGGACGAAGCCGGCTGCTCTATTGAGTATGTTGCTCCGTGGCAGAGAGCAAAGGATTTAGAGCCCGACTGGAGTGGCGAGCAATCAAAAACTTTCAATTTGGGACTTTTGGCAATCGTTTTCAATTATCGGGCTTACGGTGGATGGCACTTGAACACCACATGGGTTTGCGATGGAGTGGCATTTCCCCTGCGCCAGCGTGAACAGGGTACCCCTGGAATCCTTTGGAGGATCTAAATGCTTGTTTTACGCTGCATGTTGGCTTGTCATCCACTGTTGTCTCTGTCAATGTCCGCGGAGGACGGCTTTTCGGCTTTCCGGCATCTCCGTGAACCAGGATCGTGGAAACAGCACTCATTGTTATCAAGACTTATGCAAAGTAGACGTTCTATGGTTGGGGTCGGAACCAAACTTTGACTTTGCGAGATCCTCCTTTCTCAAATAACACATTAGCCGGCACCAACAGCCTAGTAGGACTGACTTTATGCCAGTTCATACCCAATCGTGCCGCTGATTGCGCCCAACCCCACGAGCGCAAAGACCATAACTAGTCTACTACCAAATGGGCGCCCAGCTCCGCCGAGATGATATGCCGCAAAGTGCACGTAGACAAACAAAGCGCTTAATGCCACCACATGCTCTCTCTCGGCCCTTCCCGTTTTCTGCTCCTCGGCCTTGCCTGGACAGCGCCGAAATCTCATTCTCCACAGCAGAAACAACCCATGCGAAAGGAAGAAAACACCAAGAAGGGCACGCTCCAGTGAGCGCATGTTTGGACTCGACCCAGCATCCCTGCGCATCAAGACGCCCGGGACCTCGAGTACCTCACCGTAGAGCCAGCGCATGTTATGCAGCGAGAGTAGACCTCTTGCAACGAAATGTCCTCTCATCAGCAGATCCCAAGCCGGCTGAGCCCAGGTTGGCCAAAGGGGTGCGTCTTGCGCCTGTGATAACCCTGAGATGATGCTGTCAGTCTGAATTCACTTGGACGCCTGAGCCGTGCATGCAGGTTACCTTCAATGATGAAGAATGTTGACGCTTGACGAGACGCTGCCCGGGTACACGTCGCTTCGACGACGCTGTGCAGCTGCACGCTGACAGTATCATTCCCCTGCTCGCCATCCCAGTCTGGATAATGGCGGAAGCTCGACGCGAGGTGGCAGCTTTGGCTGGGATTCATGAGGCGGAAACCTCCATCTACACGAGGGTCATACTCGATAATCCAAGTGGTGTTCGCTGACCTCGTTTTCAAACCACTGAGAATGTGAAATCAGCATACAGTATAAAACAGTTCATGAACGAAGACTGAAGACTTACCCTACCCGCAAGCGCTGGAAGCCATCACCCGATACCGGCCTTACGTTCATCTCCTCGTCGATGTGCGAACCTTGGTTCCCCTCGAGGCCCAGGTATAGCCCTGTCACTCGACTGCGAAGAAAGACGCGCTCGCCAGCCCACAAGTGGCTTCTGATATAGTCTTCATCCTGGGTCTCAAATTCGGACGCGGACATCTCTTGCTCGAACGCCCAAGGGTGGCGTCTGGCTATCGGATCTGAAAAGTAAGCCCTCCGAAGCACAATCCCGTCACGGCCTGGACTTTCTTCCTCTTCTTCATATTGCTCCTCCTCCTCATCGTAAAGCCGTTCTTCGTTGCCAAAGACGCCTTGACCAGGCAGCCAGACTGCGTCATCCTGCCACAGAAAACCTGCCATTGGGAGATACAGCGAAACAGGAAAGTACGGGACCACTGCTTGTCGTGGGACACTGTGGTTCCCTACGTTGGGCACCATGACCCTGTCGCTGACCGGAGAGAGAGCTCGCCTGGCCTGCGGAGAGAGGAAGCGGGTGTTGTAGTTGCCACCCGCCGCGATTTCGGAGGCCGGTGAGAGGACACCCAGTGCCGCCATCCAGAGAACTAGCGGCTGGAGTATGCTGCGAGCGCTTATCAGACCGAGGTTGACGAATACTGCGGACTGTGAAAGTAAGAATGGGAACTCATCGCTTCCAGTGGTAGATGGGGCTCACGTCGGACATGCTCTTCACCTCGTGTGACTGGAGGAAGCTCAGAACTCTGCCTTGGAAGACAATGAAGAAGACTGCGACAAGGTCGAAAACATTGCACCCAAGTAGCCAAGCGACAACGACGAGGGCATCGCAAAATCCCTCGCAACTCCAGACCGGGAATCTGGACCGCACTGGGTAGGTGGTCGCGAGCAAAGTTGCGAATAAGAGCGCGCACTCGGCCGCGCTGCAGCATGACTGCATCGCATCCCAGGGCACGTCTGATGTCAACGAGTGGCAGAAGACTAACACACCGCAGCAAATCATCTGCGACAGAATCTGCTCGAGGTAGGCCTGTCTTTCACTCGTCCAGCATAGCCAGCGAGTCGCCAACATGCAGAGGGCCACGCGAGAGGCGAAACCCAACGCCACTAAAGTTTCCAAGGATAACGAAGTCGAAGCTTTGAGAGAAAGGAAGGGGAAGGTCTCGAGGACGAGTTGTCCCTTGGAGAGGAAGTCACTAAGGACATGGTAGATGTGCCGTAGGTCGGGATCGACG
Source organism: Colletotrichum coccodes (assembly GCA_020466075.1). NCBI lineage: Eukaryota > Fungi > Ascomycota > Sordariomycetes > Glomerellales > Glomerellaceae > Colletotrichum > Colletotrichum coccodes. The sequence goes on from JAIMZG010000446.1 coordinate 9,886, forward strand.
ACATCCTGCGAGGACGTGATGACACCGACCAGAGCTGGCAGAGAACAAAAGGCGATGTTTTTCATGGACATACTCGCAACGTCGCGTGGTTATGCCCAGTGTTGGTGTTGAGTTAACGGTGAACCCTTCAAATTCCATCGCCCGCGTGTTTACAGAAGCCAAGCCATTTTTATCACCGATACATGGTCATAACATAAAAATGAAAGGACGAAGGACCTGAATAAGCACATAGGGAACATGCAGCTCCAGACAGCTTGCAGGGCGTTCAGAACTACAGATGGCAGCCTGCGGTCGTAGTTCCTCGAGAATCCGCTTACTTGGGTCTACCCATGACCCAAGTTCCCTGCCCCTGCCAAGGCGGTTGAGATGGGCCGCTCAAGTCGACAAAAGGCCCTCGCGCTGAGAGATCTCCGTCTTTAAAGCCTTGTCTAGTTGGCCGAAGTTCCGAAGCAGAGCAGATTGTGCGCAAGATGATGTTGCGTTCGGAATGGATCACCGCTGACAGGATTGACCAAAGTCCTTTTTGTTGGTCCGGGCTAGATTCCTATACAATACTCAACCCACATCGCGTATTACCTGTGTTAATGTGCTCTCCGCCCCCCTGTTTGACAATTTGCACCCTCGTCAATGAAGAATGACCCTTGATTTTGGCCGAGCCGGGCTGTCCCGAGACGAGACAACGCCACATGAGCTTATCACTCGAGTTTGCCACGAACCTGCATGTGTTGGTTCTGTTGGTTCTAGTTCGGCCAGAACACCCGAATAAGGTCTTATGCGAAGGGCGTTGTGGCGCTTGTTAAGGATTCTCCGTGAACACATGGACCCCTGCTCCAAGTCTAGACCCTGCATATTGCAGGCAGCAGGATAAGCCAACGTTGAAGACGGGGAATAAGCAATACAGCGCTTCAGGTAGCATTGCGAAATCTGTAGTCATGGGATGGAAACAATGGTACTCTTGGTGTTGATTCAGCCATGGGACTTGCTACGAAGCTTGAGTGCAGAGACGACGCCCTGTAAGCGCGCTGGTATTCTCGAGACGGCCAACCGATACGGAAGAAGCGCCGGCCGAGGATGACTTAGGCCTTTGGTTCGGTGGGCTTACCTCAGACTACCACTCATTACCAACAGTGTTGTCAAATGTTGCAAAACTAATCCTACTGATATGGTATGGTGCCAGAGACTCAATCACTCCATCTACCTGCATGCCGCCCTGGAGGCCTTGAGTGGTCGTGAGATGACCGAGACCCTTGAAAGGGACTAGACCACCAGTCTGCGAGCCCACGTCTCTCCAAAGTTCCCTTTCACGATGTACTTTTCGGAGCAGAACTAGTCTGAATGTAAGCCGCATGGCCAGGTACGGAAGATCCTCCGAATTCACAACTTCCTTTGATGGGCGCGCTATTCGGCGCAGCTTGAGGAAAAATAGAGGCCTTCTGGGCAACATCGTGGCCGAATGATAAAGTATTAAAGGTCTCGACAGGCCCGTTACCCAAATGCAGTTATCTTGGACATAGTCGAACTCAAGCAGCTTGTTCTCTCTGGACCTCGTTTATCATGAGGATTCTTCCAATGCTAGCCGCCTTGCTGGCGGCTGGGAGCAAGGTGGTCGACGCAAAGGCTGCCTTTGCCCATTTCATGGTGAGTCTTGATTGAACAATTGGGTAACTGACCAAATTGAACTGACGACAATAAACCAACAAGGTGTCAAATGCACAGAACTACACCAGCAGCGATTGGGATGATGAGATTCGTCTCGCCAAGGTGCCCATGTCGATGCATTCGCTCTCAACACGGCCTACAACCAGGGCGACGGACCACAATACGACCTCGCCTTTTCCGCCGCCAACAACGCGGGATTCAAGCTCTTCTTTTCCTTCGACTACGCCGGGAACGGCCCGTGGCCTGCCTCCGAGGTTCTTTCCGTACTGAACAAGTACAAGAGCAACGGCGCCCACTTCCTACACAACGGCAAGCCATTCGTCTCGACCTTCGAAGGCCCCGAGAGCGCATCGGACTGGATCAGCATCAAGTCTGCGACTAACTGCTTTCTGGTCCCGGACTGGTCGTCCCTGGGCGCGAAGCCAGCCATGGAGCTCGCTGGCGGCGTAGCTGACGGGCTGTTCGCCTGGTCGGCGTGGCCCTGGGGCACCAAGGACATGGACACTTTCGTGGATGCCTCATATGTCACCTACCTCTCGAGTAAGCCGTACATGATGCCCGTCTCGCCGTGGTTCTATACCAACCTGCCTGGGTTCAATAAGAACTGGCTGTGGCGTGGCGACAGTCTGTGGGCAGACCGCTGGGGCCAGGTGCTCTATGTGCAGCCTGAATGGGTTGAGATCATCTCGTGGAACGACTACGGGGAGTCCCACTACATCGGGCCCATACGCGACAAGGCCCTCGGAGCGATGAGGACGGGCCGGGCGCCGATTGACTATGTGACCGACATGCCTCACGATGGTTGGCGAGAGATGCTGCCCTTTGCCATCGACATGTACGTCCGAAACACGACGACGATCGACAAGGAGAAGCTGGTGTATTGGTACCGAAAGCAGCCTGCCGCCGCCTGCGGTTCAGGTCTGACTACGGGGAACACGGCGTCGCAGCTCCAACTCGAGTTCGACCCTGCCCAAGTTTCCCAGGACCGCGTGTTCTACGCTGCTGTTCTCGGGTCTCCGGCTGATGTCCAGGTCACTATTGGCGGCGTCACCCAGACGGGCACGTGGTCTCACAGCCCTGAGGACGGTGTCGGGCTGTACAGCGGCAGCGTTCCCTTCAACGGCGTCGGAGAGGTGACGGTGAGCGTTGGCGGCGGGAGACTTTCCAGCTCCGGTGTTGCTATTTCCAACGCATGCGGTGCTGGTGGGTTGGCGAACTGGAACGCCTGGGTCGGATCGGCGAGTGGTGGTGCTCCGGCCAAGGCGACGCCGACATCTATGGACGATCAAGTGTGTATCAACGGCACATCTGTTGACAATTTTCGGGCATCTGCGCGTTTGGGTGTGAGATGGGATACTGTCCCCTGGGCGCTTGTCTGTGTACTGCGTAAGTATTTAAGTCCGACATCTATTGGGAGATAATCGCGACTGGATTGTGCTAACACCTGTTCGTCACACACAGCATGGGAAAGCAACGCGAGAAGCCTAAGCCCAAGGGCGTCAGCGGTTACCCAGCAGAAGGCCTTAACGAGAACTATTCAGGTCTTTGCAGTTTCGACTGTGACTTGGGTTACTGCCCCAACGGTGTATGCGACACGGTTCCAGGTCCTCTCACAACGCCCTCTGTTTCCCCCTTTTCTCCTATTGCCTGCACAAAGGGCACAGGACCTGGCAACTACGGTGGTCTTTGTAGTTACGCCTGCGGCTTTGGATTCTGTCCCAGGAACATCTGCAGCTGTGACGGTACCGGAGCTCTCGTCCACACTCCTCCCATCGTGGACGACGTCACGGGAAGCCCCGTCGAGGGAACCGACGACTATGGACTCTGTGCCTTCGCCTGCCCTCGTGGGTACTGTCCAGATGCGGCTTGCGTTTCAACCAACACCAGCTCTGGCGGTGCCATTGGAGGACCACCCGTCTCCATCGATCCCTCCATCTGGCATGAGCCTACGCCCATCGTGTCCTGTATCCCGCCTTGCGTCGTCATCCTTCCGCCGTACACGCTGCCTTCGGCGACAACCATCAGCTTCCCTCCAATCATCAAGACCATAACAGAGATGTGGGATGAAGAAACAACCATTACCACCGTCATCACCGTCACCTTCCCGCCCGTGACCACAACCAAGGTCCCCGTTTTCAACCTCAACATCACCAACTCGGGCGTCAACGACGTGACCTACACCATCACACCTTCGATTCTACCGACTGCCAAGGTCACCATTACACCAAAGGTCAGCGCAACCAAGACATCCGACGCGGTTGTCATCATCATCACTTCGACGCCAGCCGGAACCAAGCCGTATCCCGTCATCAACGACCAGCCCACGACAGTCAGCTTCACCAGCACCAGTCCAACAGGCCCGACATGCACAGCAGGCGACGGCTGCGGAACAATTTGCGTGGTCGGGTGCAGTTCCTGCGGTCTGCTAGGCTGCGGTGGCATCTGCCCCGGCTGTGGCCCCGACTGGACCGAGGACGGCGGCGGTCGTGACAGCACAGACGGGGACTGCGTTGGCCCCTACTGCGGCAGCAAGAAGCCTGACTTCGACTCCGAAGGCAACCAAGTGTGCCAGAAGGACGTCACCGCCACAAACGGTCTCTGTTCCAACGGAAACTTCCCCCTTTGGAACCCGCTCACCGGTTCCGTCTCGTGCAACTACAACGCCAACCAGGCGGACGGCCTCATGACGGAGTGCCAGAGGGACCTCACCGAAGACATGGACAAGAGCGTCCTCGAGGCCGGCAAGGCGAGCTCCTGCTGTCCTGTGGCGAAGCGGAAGTCACCCTTCGAGAGGAGACAAGCCAAGGCCTGCGGTGTCGACCCCGACTTTCCCAACAACAAGCCGTCGAACGGCCTCTACCACTCCGTCTTCACATGCGACTACAACAAGTGGCCCAACGTCTGCGCCAACGCCAAATCCGCCATCGAGAGCCGAGGGAAGCCACCGATCCTCACATACGCGGGGCCAGGGGCTCGCGTGGGCGTGATGAAGGACATCACGAAGCCGTGGTACGCCAGCAAGTTCGGCAGCGACCCCGGACAGTACAAGTACGACCCGCGACCGGACAGGTACAAGAACTTCTTGACCAACAAGGCGGACGGCTGGGGCCTCAACGGCTGCGAGGTAGAGGAATACCCCTGGGGCAGCGGCAACCCGAACCGCAACCCCGATCTCAAGAAGTGGGACGAGCAGTCGGTGCTGCGGCTCATCCCCGACGGCGAGAACAGCGACCACGGCCGCGCGCTGGACAAGTTCTATGTCGAGGCCGGCAACGACAGCAACGAGCAGGCCAAGGGGCTGATGTACTCCATCTCCTTCGTCAACGGGCCGTCGGGCACCTCGGACGCCGACTTCTTCATCGACCCGGAGAAGGAGGACGAGGCCACGAAGAAGAACTACTGCGCGATACCTTACGGCGTGCACTTCCTCTTCGTCCACCACTCGGCGAGGATGTACGCGGGCGAACGCAGCTACGACCCCTGGTGGGACCATAAGTTGTTCGACAAGACGACGTACATCAAAGTGAAGAAGGGCAAGACGGTGAGCAGCGTCGTGGCCAAGACGATCAGCCACTACTGCAAGTCCCCGTCGCCGGGTAAGTCGTACTGGGACTCGGCTGTTGATGCGTGGAAGCCGCATCCTAGTCTCGTCTCGGAGGACCGCAAGAGAGGCAACGCGTGGTACTCGTGCGATAACTACCCTGGCTACTCCGGGCCGGCGCAGATGAGAAGGAGGCGTGGTCGGCGCGGTATCACGGAGTTGAGGCCCGCCGAGGTCCAGGAGCTGGCGAGGCAGGGCCGGAATATCACAGTGTCTGACGGGAGTCTCACGATGTTTGTCGAGGACGATGAGGACGAGGACGAGGGGTTCCAGGAGATGGTCGTGCCCGAATCGTCTCAACCCCGGCATCGAGTCGGCGCACCTACGCTGGAGGTGGCCAAGAACTTCAAAGGCAACGGCAACAGCTCCGCCATCATCGGCGAACGGCGTTCCCTGAACGCACGTCAGCTGTCTGCGGGAAGCTTCCTCGACCCGGGCGCGTTCATGTACCTGGGCTGTGGCAACAGCGACGAAGACCACTGCGTCCTCCCTGGCGCAGACTGCGCTTCGTCAGACGAGGCGACGGACATGTACCCGGACGACGACGATTTCGAGCCGGACCCGACGACTCCCGCTCCGGAACCAACACCCACACCGACGCCGGAGCCTGAGCCTGCGCCCGCGCCGACGCCGCAGGCCGACTGCAAGTTCTGGGATCAGGATCTGATTGCGTACCAGTTCGAGATCTACAACATCCGAGGCTGGGCGACGGACGGCGGGAAGGGGTTGCACGATAACGAGAATGGATGCGGTGCGGTGACGGAGTGGACGTGGGAGGAGGCTACGGATACCGAGTACGCCAAGGTCCACTTCAACTTACCTTTCTTCATCAAGGATGGGTGTGTTGAGCGTGCCATCAAGTCGGCGGGCGGGCCGAAGATCTCGTGTAAGGGTGCCGGGGTTTCGATCGGGAAAAGGGAGGATGAGGTGTCGACTGACGCTGCCACCACGTCGCCGACGAAGGCCAGCGGGACGCATACGCCGACGAGGACTCTCGTGGAGGCTAGTCCGCTGCCGATGCCGACGCCGCATGGTGCAGTTCGTATACCTGGGCATCATGTCTATGTTCCTATGGACTGGGGTGCCGAAACCGCGCAGGCCTCGTTGTCTGGGATGAGCCAGGTCGCGTCTATTACCTCGTCGCCGATCTCGTCTGTGTAGTTAGTTGTTGGTTGTGGGTGGCGGTTGAAGTTGAGTTCGTGCAAAAGGTGGAACTGTTGAAAAGACGGGTGGTGCTCAAGTTATTACTTATCGGTTTATGACACATGTTAAGCTCAGAATTGTTTGTACAGTATGTAGAATTTTAGCCAAGACGTCGGCTAAAACTACCATCCTCCACAGGGCTGGAGGAGGCGGTTGAGACGACTGAAGACTCCACGCGCTTGTACCAGCGTCACACCTATCTGTGTGCCAACGCTGCAACCTCGATGCATGTCTTGCTAAACTAGGGTTGAGTGGACAAGCTCAGCAAGGCTTCAGCCAGGCTTTAGGGATCTACCCTTTGTAGATTAGTAGATCCAAGGCCTTGTTGTGCTTCCGTCTACAAGCTAGACAAGCAGGATACTACAATGCTGTCCCTCTATCCTCTACCTGCCGTCAGCGGCTTAAGAGGTTTTTGCGTCATCAACATGGCCCAAATTTGGGATCATGGCTATAAAATAGGTAATTTCGAAGGATCTAAAGATGAAAGGGCGGGAGAAACAGAGCAGCAACGGTTGGTGAACGCTCAAACAGGCTTGCAATCTTACGGTACGGAGCGAAGGGGAGGCTCGGGATGACAAGAGGGACGCGGAACTCGCGGCAGCCATCGGCATCGAGCAGAGTGATTACGCATATATACACTAATGTGGTGGAGGAGAGGCGGGTCGGAGAAAAGGGGCAGCAAGTGCTGTAGTCCAGCCGGAGCCAGTGGGCTGGATAAAGACCTATGTTTCAGAAAAGAACCCTAAGAGTAAACCCCCATTATGTTTGCTTTGAACCAAGAATCCTCACAGTTAAGGAGCTGCACTTCCTGCGCTCGGCCGAGTATCAAGACTTGGCCAGGTCAAAAAGCCTGTCCTCTCTCCGCAGACAAGCACGTCAATGATCCCTTTCAAAGGCTTTTGGCGTCTGGCGTTTGGCGTTTGACTTTTGGCGCTTGTTGTTCGGTTTGATTCGAAGGTACCTTGGGCCAGTGTTACAGGAGAGCCAAAAAGCCCGAGCCGTGCCCGTCGAGCGTGCGAGCCACAGTGGGTCCTTGGCTCAGCCACCGAAGCTTGTTTGAGACTGATCTGCAGCGCTAAGCAAGGTTGACCATTTCTGTGGTATTCCGACCCGCTTTCTTAATCCGAAAAGCGGCGCACGTCTCTCCTTTCTGCGTTAAACTACTGCCACATCATCGCGGGCACGGGCTTGGCAGTCTTTCAAAATGTCGGACTCGACATAAGCTCAACAACTTGAGTTGTGTCTGCACACACGCAAGTAGTCTACACATGCGGCCGTTTCTTGCTGATTTCACGGTTGATGGTGTTAGATGTTAGGTGCAAAGAAAGAAGCGAGTACTGTTCTTTCTTTCTTACTTTTTCCCCTCCTCTTTCCCTCCTAAATTTCTTTTTTCCAGACTGCGAACATTATCTAGAAATGATCATGCCAGCAAATCCCAAAACTACAACGACAGAATAGCGACAGACGAAGGAGAATACTCGTGTTAATTCTGGCAGAGATGGTAAGCCTGTCTACCATCTAGGTGAGTGCAAGCCCCTTAATCTCCTCTCTGTTAACGCCTCCTTCATCACATCACCACAGGAGCCGTCAGCCACTAGCTCGCTTTAATCTCAAAGCTTCGATGGGAGGCAAAACGAAACAAGATTCTCTTCGATAACCCGGGCGAAGCTAGATGCTACATGGCTTAATGAAACCAGGTAGTAGAGCAAAAGGGGAGAAAATGTATTCACAACCATACACCACAGCATAGACACTGCGGACGTGCCCAAGGGCCGGTTGACGTGAAGACAGGCTACCAATTTCCACAGCCTGCTTCAAGTTGGCTTCAAAGCGACGTATGGTTTGCCAGCAGAAGCATGTTCAGGGCCACAGGCTCGAGGACCTTTGACCATTGTTGAGCATATAATGAGCCAATAATTCCCGCTCTCTAGCAGTTGGCTTCTCCAAGGCACAGGCTTCGTTTGCTTACCTTCAACATTCGTTCTGGTCTAAAACGGTCGTTTCTGCCCCTCCAGTCTAGAGCCTTTGACTACACACCCACACGTTTGTTTGCCCCTCTCTTTCATCATCACCGACTTCGTCTGCATCATGCGCGTATCTATCCTTACGGCCGCCCTTGTGGCCACTCCCGTTCTAGCCTACCCTGGTATGAAGAACACTTTCGCCGAGATCCAGTCCCGACAAGGCAAATCGAACAACGGCGGCAAATCGACCGAGCTTCTCGGAGACCTCGTCAACCTCGACGACTCGAAGCTCACCTCCGTTGGCAAGACCGTCAAGCAACTTCTGACTGGCTCCGGCAGCCCGGAGAGCGACGATTCCTACTCTAGCGGCCAATCCGGGCCTAGGTCCGTTCATCAGAGAGACTACGGCTCCGGTGGCGGTGGCGGCGGCGGCGGCGGCGGCGCGCCATCACCTGGAGGTGGTGGTGCTCCTCCACCCCGAGGAAACAACGTCAGTGGCCCCCCTTCCCGAGGAGGCGGCTCCCGTGGTGATGCTCCCCCGCCTGGTCCGAAGAACGTCCCTACTCCGGGTCCTCCTTCACCAAAAGGCGGCTCATGCCCGCCCAAGGACACCCCTGAATGCGCCGCCGATACCTGCTGCATCTGGAAGTACATCGCCGATGACCTTCAAACCACTTTCAGGGGCGAGTCGGGACGATGCACCGACTTCGCCCGCGCCGCCATCCGGCTCGGCTTCCACGATGCCGGTGGTTGGTCGAAGGGGACCGGCCAGCTGGGTGGCGCTGACGGCTCTATCATCCTCGCTCCAGAAGAGATCAAGCGCGACGAGAACAGAGGCCTGGAGGAGATTGTTGAGCAGACCAAGACCTGGTTCAGCAAGTACCAGCAGTACGGCATCAGCATGGCCGACCTGATCCAGTTCTCCGCCAACGTGGCCACCGTTGTCTGCCCCATGGGGCCTCGCGTCCGCACCTTCGTCGGCCGGAGGGACTCGTCGGTCCCTGCGCCCCACGACCTTCTTCCTGCGGTCACTGGCTCGGCCGACTACTTGATTGAGCTTTTCGGGAACAAGACCATCAGCTCGTACGGCCTCATCTCGCTGATCGGCGCCCACACTACCAGCCAGCAGCGCTTTGTCGACCCAGAGCGTGCCGGTGACCCGCAAGATAGCACCCCTGGTGTTTGGGACGTCAAGTTCTACTCGGAGACTGTCGGCAATGCTCCCGCTCGCGTCTTCAGATTCCCTAGCGACGTCGTACTTGCGAAGGACTCCCGCACCAGCGCCCAGTTCAAAGCTTTCGCTGGCCCAGGTGGGCAGTCTGCCTGGAACGAGGTAAGCACGAACGACTCTTGACCGAAACAGACAAAGCTGAATCACGCATGCTGACTTTGCGTTCAGGGTTACGCCCGCGAGTACATTCGCCTTTCTCTCCTCGGCGTTTACAACATCAACGACTTGTCAGAGTGCACCAAGGCATTGCCCGTTCGGTGGGCTGGCATTGGCTTCAACGCGAATGACCAGGACAACGTCGACCAGTGGCTCACCTCCAAGGGCCCAGTTCCTAAGATCCCCGACCAGCTGAGAGAGGGTCGCCCCATTGGGCCTCCTCCCCGCCCTAACGGCCCTGGTGGGTCGAAGGGCAACACTCCTGCCGCACCGCCGAAGGGTAACACCCCCTCCGTGCCGACGTACAACACCCCCGCCGTCCCGCCAAAGGGCAACGCCCCGAAGGGTAACACTCCCGCTGTGCCAAGTGGCAATACTCCCTCCGGATCGCAGGGTTCCAAGAACGGCTACGGTTACTGAGCACTTGGCGGTGTTGTCTGATAGACACTCTTCTCGTGAGACATGAATCTAGAGACTGGTCGCTCGGGCGATGTTTGCTATGTAGCATATTGTTGAACATACCCATTTCCCAGGCCGTTGTTGCACATATTGTGCGGGTGAAAGTGATTCCAAATTTGATGCCTTTTCTAAATGTTTTCTTACGGATAGATTGCTAGTCTACCGTCGAGTTACAACCAAACAACCAGACCGATTTCTTTGAGATTCCCGTCTCACAGAGCCTTACGGAGTGGATTCAACTCGTAGCTATACTTCAGTTGAGTCTTAGACGGTCGACCCAGAGCTGCCACGCCCAGAACCTGTTGTTGTTGCGAGCATCCCTCTTTTCCAACCTTCAGCGTGAAGGTTGCTCTTATCGTAACCCGTCCTTCCCGGTCCTTTACATTGATGTTCGTCATGTTGTGAGATTCATGTCCTTTTATATGGTCAAAGAGTTCCTAGAGCTTGCCTCGGCGGTGGTACATTGACAATACTGGTCTCGTGCCCAAGCCATTGCAGGAGACTGCCCCCCTAGGAGAGACATCAGTATGTGTGAGACGTTGCTCGTGATCACTTTCTGAAAACTATCAGTTTATTCCAAACATTGTTTTTTACTATAGAGAACAAAGCTATCGCAGTTTCTCAAGGGAAACGGCTTTGTTCTCACAGGCTGACGAGACTAGGAAGAACACGTCTCGACGCGAAGATTCCTCTCAGCTTGCATTATAATCGCATGTGTCCTTTCCATAGCGGGACTGTGAATTGTTTCCCGATTCACTAAAGAACCCCGAGGAGTGCCTCATTGCATTGGGTCTAAAGGACTTATGGAGGTCGACTCCAGTATCTTCTCGCGAGGCAGGAGAAGCTCACGCATCTCTAGATTCCTGAGCCGCATGGCAACGTCCTCTGCAGTTTCGCCTCGAATGAAAAAGGCGTCGTCTGGCTGAAGGATACGGACGTGAGGCTCGGCTCCATGATCTAGAAGAAGCCTTGCAGTTTCAACTCCACTGTGACGAATGGATTGGTGTAGAGCAGTCCCGTAACCCCTGCCTCCGTCCACGTCTGCCCCGTGTAGAAGGAGAAGCCGCATGACTCTATGGTTGCCCCAAATAGCCGCGGTTGCTAAAGGAGTAACTTTATCAATGTCGTCAAAAGCATCAGGATCGGTGCCGTGACAAAGTAGAGCCTCAGCGATCTCATAGTAGCCGCGACGTGCCGCAATCCGCAGTGCCCTCTCAAGGGGGCTCTTTGGCATCGCAGCTTCCGCCATGTGTGCCAGTAAAAGCTCGAGGACATCTCTACGCCCCCATTCTACGGCTGCTTCTATTGCAGATATGCTGGAGTCTCCTGCGTAGTGGGCTCGGGCACCATCGTTGTTCTTAAGGAGCCTCAACACCATACTGACGGGCCCCTTGGATGCCGCAATCGAGAGCAAGGGGTAGAAGTGTTGGTGATCAAGTTGCGGTTCGTTGACGTCTGCGCCGTGGTCGATGAGGTACTGAAACATTTCCTCGTAACCTCTGTGCACTGCTGCTCGCAGCGGCGTACAAGTTTCCCCTCCGAACCAGATGCCTTTGCCATTGACATCTGCGCCATGCTCAACTAGATAGCGGACGATGTGTCCATAATTCCCGAATACTGCTTCTGTAAGCGCGTTCCCAACGTTTCCGACATTGGCATCCTTGACTTCACTATTTGGATACAAACGTGCCACCAGTGAAAGAAACCCCAAACCTGACATCGCATGTAGCGCATCAGTAAAATGACACATACGAAACGCGCGCGAAGACACCAAGATGGAGCTCCATGCCTCGAACGCGCCTGGCAAACCCTGCAGGAGTTGCAGAGCCTGTCTCTCAGCTCGTGTATCCTCATTGCATTCTCGGAAGTGATCAGGCCATCCATATGCCGCATAGGCCGCAAAAGGGCATTCCATTCCCCGATTTGATGACACTATGACCTGGTGTTCTAGCAAATAGGTCAAACAGATGCTAGCCATCACGGCATGGGAGTCCGACCCTCCCGTGTAAAACTGTGAAATTGTGTTCGAGTTATTGTGTAGAATTCGTTCCGATAAAAGGTATTCTTGGACCGAGAAGTGGGCAAGACGAATCAAAACGTATTGCCCAGAGCCTTCATCAAAGCCACATTCATCTGAATCATATGCGGAATAGGGGATGTCTTCTCTGTCGACGTACGTTTCGGTCATGCCGGGGCAGACTTGCTGTACGGCTTCAATGCTTCTCAGCCTGCGCTTCACGTTCAGCCGCGGCACAGGCGCAAGTTCAACCGCAACGGCATCGACCAGTTCCGATACTCTCAAGGGCCTCTTCGTACGACAGAGGACCAGCAGCATCTGGCGGGCGTAGCTGTGAGAAGCGGGCGGGATGTTCACAAGCATCCGTCCATACGTCTCGTCCAGGGACCGTGGGAGGGATTCCAGGAGCTGATCAAGAAGGTCCTCACTCTGAGGACAAGCTGCAATCTCCTGAAGCTGGCATTCTGCCCATCGGAACCTGCGAAGCGGTCAGGACTCGTCACGAAATTTGGATGGCAACACTTACACCCCCTTTGCTCGCTTCATCAGCGCGGTTTCGATGCGTTCATGGTAGTCGACCCATTTCTGAAGCCGTCGGTCGTTTCGAAGGTGCTGGTGGACATACAACGCAATATCCTTGTCGATACCTTCGTTCTTCATCACTATGCACTCCTCTGGCAATGCCTTCAGCGCGTCGCGAACATCGACCTCATCTCGGCTGGTGACTAGCAGGTGCATGCCAGCCTCTTTCCATGCGCGCAAGTCTACCAGCATATCGAGCACATCCTCGCGATGCTTATCCCTAGGGCTTTCGTCCAGGGCATCTATGATTACATAAACATCCTCGAATGACCGAACAAGCTCGTGAAGGCAGTCTGATAGTGCTTGGTCTGTCGGAGCAAGGTTGCGGTATTTCTCATAAAACCGGGAGAGTACAGCGTGGCCGTCACCGAGTTGGCCTGATAGTTGCAAAACTAAAACCCGAATCAAGGCGGAGACGTCTTGTTTGCTAGTATCGTTGAAGGAAAAAAAGAAAAAAGCGATCCCGGCTCGGGGGTTAGACCTTCGATGTCTGAACGCGTATTGAATCGCTGTGGAGCATAGTACTGACTTTCCAGAGCCGGCAAAGCCGTTGAGCCACAGGAATGAGTCTGGCTTCTTCAGCCATGATTCGAACGAAGTATCTTTGACAAGCCACATTCCCGTCCCTTGTTGCTTCTTTTTACAGGCCAGGTTGAAGTTGACGCTGGCATCAGGAGCCTTGAGCCAGCCGTGGATAGTCGAATGAACCTGAGCAGCCCTGATCAGTCCGAGCAGAGCATTAGTCTCTTCGACATCGTCCCTAACTTCGCCGATGTCCTTCTGTTGCAGCAGCTGCAATGCCAGAGAGAGATGGTTGATGATCTCATCGACGTCTTCGTCTAGCCTCTGCAACGTGCTTTGTCGGAAAGGGTAGGCAGCTCGGCGGGCCGTGGCTTTGGTTGCTGCCCAGATGCTATCTGGCTTGGGTCCTTGGAACTTGGCAGATTCGCTCTGGAGCTCCTCGATGCACTCCTCGCACTCCGCGATACGAAACTCGATGGCGGCTATGATAACTGAGTCGTCGGGCCGAAACTTACGACTGTCAAGCTGGCCGCGCAGACTCCCGAGCAACTCGAGAAGGCGCCCCAACTTCTGGGTCGTGTGTGCGATGTCGGAATTCTGGTTCCTCACTGCACTGTAGTACTTGTAGAGCCCTTGAGTGGCCTGTATCCCAAGCGATATGATTCCTACGGCGCTTCCAGCGACTGACAATGGGTCAGACATGACGAAGTCAAGCAATTCATGCTAGGGAGAAGCGTCGTGTATGAATGGGAGAAGTTGCCAAAAGATACCTCCTCTGGTGAGAGATCAGGCAGAAGTGGAGGTGATCCTTTAGCCCGATCTGTCGTGCTTCGCCGTCTGAGATGCACATGCCATTCCTCTTCATTGGTCATTTTCGCTCAGCCCCGGATGCATGTGCTTGAATCAATACTCTGGCCTGAATTGCTCTGAACTTGGGGGATGAAGGAAGATTGTCTGTGGTTGCGAGAGACAGCGAGTTAAAAACCCGTTGAAGAACCTGCGAGATGAAAGGGCAAAAGAATCTTGAACGGGTCGTCCATGTATTCGCACTTGCTACACGGAACTAATGCTTTGTCGGCTGGTTGCTTTTGGCCGGCGATGGAAATCTTTTAGAGATATCACACTCAGTAGAATTGGTGTCCGAGAGCCGAAGGTCTGGCGACGACGTCGCTCGGGAAAGAAGCAGCAGCATATCAGAAAGAGAGCATCCCGGCCCGGCCTCCTACCTGGCTTTCTTATGTTCAGTCAATTTCGAATCATCGTCGCCACCTGCCAGCATCGCATGAGTTCTTGAATTTCATGCCGTGCAAAAATGGAATAACTTCCTAGGCCGAACTCCTGATCAGTTCCTCCCAGGTCTTAGACACGAACAGGTATCATGTTCAAAAGGAAATGCTAGACAAAAGATCACCGTGCCTTCCCGTCCAACGCCAGGCCATGTTCTCCAGGCACACTTGCACGATTACGCTCTTAACTGCTCTCGTCCGCACCAGGTTTCGATTTTGAACTACCGGTCATGTTGGAGACCAAGTCTGCGAATCGACCCTTTGACGCAGCCAAATGGCTCTCAGCCTTGGGCGTGCCCACTGGCGTAACGCCGGCGGATGTTCCCTCCACGACGTTGGCCACTTCCTTGTAGTGGTCACGGTCCTTGACGAAGCGCGTCAGGTACATGGTCGTCTGCCGCGTCGGTTTCTTCATGATACGTTCCACTTCAGCCTCGTAGGCTTTGTCGTAGATGTTGAAATCGACATTAGTCGGCGACTCGGCTATGTCACCGGCAGATGGTTCGTCCTTATCGAACTCGTCCCGAGCACCGACGCCGATGCCAAGGATAAGCGGCTCCGAGTCCGGTTTCTCGCTGGCGGCAGGAATACCTTGATGTTTCAAGAATTCGCGTCGCTTCGCGACCAGGGCTTCGATATCCTCCACCTGCGCATCTTCTCGAGTTGGGTCAGTGGACGGGGTGGTGTTCCCGTCCTTTGACGACTTGGAATTCTGTCTTTGTCTTGAGAGAATGCCCTTGAACTTGTGGATTGCTTTCATCTGGTCTCGATGTCAGTTTCTCCCTCTCCATAGCCATCGCCTTACGTACCACACATAGGAGATGGTTCATTTTCCGCGTGAAAGCGCGGCTGAGCTCAAGCTCGTTTGGGGGCTCGACAATGACGGAGCAGTTGTCCTCCTTTGACAACAGAGGGTCAGTCCCCTTTTTTGTCACCCACGGGTGCTCCTGTTCGCCGTTAGCAAAGCCGAACGCCAAGTGTAGTGTTCATACCCACCCGCAGCTCAGACATATGGATACGCTCATAGGGATCCTTCTCCAGAATCCTGTTCATCAGGTCTACGAAGTCGGGATTTTCGGCCTCAGGGAGGTTGGGTGATTCCGTTTTGATGGCCTCGTACATCTCAAGCACGCCCTCCTGTTCGAACGGAATCTTCCCGTAGCGCAAGCAGTACAATGACACGCCCATAGACCAAATATCAGCAGCCTTGCCATCAACATCGCCATGCCTGACGACGCAAAGCTCCGGAGCTAGGAAGGCGGGGGATCCGGCTGACTTTGCCGTCTTCATACCGTCTCCGGGCTTCTCGAACATCTCCGAGACGCCAAAATCCACTATTTTCAGCACGTCATCCTCGGTGAGGAGGAGGTTATCCGGCTTGATGTCGCGATGGATGACGCCTTGCTCATGTACTGGGGCGTGTCAGCTTGGCTACGGACGAATCAAGAGACGACCTACGGTACTCGATGCCTAGAATCAAATCGCGGAACCAGTAGCGGCACAGGTCTTCACTGTACGGCTCGGCTTTCTCATTGAGCCCGACCTTCATCACCACGCCCTTTTTGCACATTTCGAGGACCATATACAACGAGTCTTCCTCCGGGTCGTCGAGCACTTCGATCAGCTGTACCAGGTTTGGGTGGTTCAGCTTCTTCATGATGGCGATTTCCTCTCTGATGAAGAATAGCGCGTCGTTGACGTCGCAACCCGCCTTGGTCTCCTGACCGAAACCTCCAAAGTGCGGCGAGAGGGGCGCATTGAGGCTTACACGGTGGGCAAAGCGCTGTGGACGACGGGCGCCCTGTCGAAGGATGTTGGACTGGGCGCGTTTGCGTAGGCGCACCTTGGAGAACTCCTTGACGGCCTAGGATATGTGAGTAGGGGGTTTCCACCCAGGAAGAGCATCTCGTACGTATTCAGTGCCGAACTGGTCAGTCGCAAGGTGCACGGCGCCATAAGAACCTCGACCGATCTCCTCTCTGATGACGTATTGGTTAATCCGGTGGTGGCTCGAGCGTCGTGGCTCTCGGTACCATATTCAGTCACGGCATTGAGCGTTTCCTGGTCTCGGTGAGTATTTGAATCCCGCGCTCATGACATCGCAGCTACCCCGCCCCCACCGCGCAAATCCGCTCAGCGGGACCAGACGGGCTTGATGCAGACGCACCTTGACTTCACGATGGGCCGAGGGCGTCCGGCGGTGATGCCGCAAGGGGCTCTGGAACTTTGTTGGCTGGGCTGCCGAATCGGATCTGCACCGCGTCCGTGACGGAGGTTAGATTGTTCGCTGCGTGGTGGTGGAGCGCGGGGGAGGCAGTGCAAAGTTGCAGCGCAGGGCAGCGCCGAGAAGGCAATGACTGACGTACATGTGGGCAGCGAGCGGCGGACGAGTCTCGGCGGCACCTTCGCCGTGGAATCCTACGGCGATGGTGGGCGAGGGTAAGTCGGGGGCCACGATGGATGTCGAGGCCATGGCCGTCGTCGGCGGGCTCTGAGGGTCGCCGGAGTCCGTCATCGTCGCTGCGCAGGTGTAGATGGATGGGGGGAATGAAGCTTGAAGTGATGTTGGAGACGGTTATGGGAGAGGTGGGGGTAGGAGCTTCCGAGCTTCGCTAAGGTAACTGATTGTGACCGAGCTACGTAGTAAGTGCGTGGACGGAGCTGGTGCCGTTTTGAACTCGAAGCGCAAGAAACCGAGAGCGACCACGACAAAGCCGAAGGGACAGGCAAGGGGAGGCTTTTGCGAGAACGAGACGCGCTTAGCTTTAAATTCGACGAGGGACATGGGCGAGAGAAAGAAAAAAAAACCAAGGCGTTTCTCCCCTTCAGCTGCGTCGGTGTCGCCTTTCAGCCCCCCACGTCAGGTTGGTTTCCCGGGATCGAGTCCCCAGTTTCAGCGCCCTACGGTTCCGTTTTATCCATCTCATCCATGCTGGACCGCGTAAGTTTCTTGTCGATTTTCAGTGTCTTCGCCCGCTATCATTGGGCGCGTCGTGAGTCGCAGGTCCCCCTCACTGGATCACCTTTGGGCCGACTAGTGATCCTCGTAGGGCCAGCGCGAACCCCTCCTTTGCGCACCAAAGAATTACGTTCCGTCCGGGGGTGTTGTCGAGTGAATCCTTGGAAGCTCCACCGTGAGGCACAGGCAGCACCACACCACAACCACCAAAGAGACAGGGCCCCGCCATTGGCCCCTGTACGCAATCGGACCAGCTCCAGCTCCAGGGTCGTAGTCGCAATTTCTCCCCCCCGAGGCAAGCAACGGTAGCCGCATTTCGGGCTGGGGGCTACTGACCGACCACCACCGCTCATTCGGCCGGCCGAGCTACGTGCGTGCTTCTTGCGACTTTGCACATTCCGACCCGTGATACCCAACGGCTCCGACGACCCGCAAACACATCAACACTGACCCCGACGACCCAATTCAGCCTTCGCTCCCTTCGACTGCACCGTGGACGATCCCACAACGGCATGCGCCCCTAATACCGCCGACCTCCCTCTCATCAAGCCGACAACCTCCCCCAACCCGGCGCACCTCGGCGCCGCCGCAGCCCGCCCACGATGGTCGTCTACTCCTTCTACATCTTCGACCGGCACACGGAATGCATCTACTCAAAAACATGGCTCCCTGCCGAGCGCCCGACATCCCAACCGCCGGGGCCGCCCCCGCGCGACGCCCAACTCGGGTGGCCCCCCGTCGCAACAGCTCCGCAGGAGCCAGGTCAACTCGGCAAAGGACGACGCCAAGCTCATATTCGGCACCGTCTTCTCGCTGCGCAACATGGTCCGCAAGCTCGGAGGCGACGACGACGCCTTCATCAGCTACCGCACCTCGGCTTACAAGCTGCACTACTACGAGACGCCCTCGAACCTGCGCTTCGTCATGCTCACCGACACGGCCACCCTGAGCATGCGCAACGTGCTGCACCAGATTTATATCAACCTGTGGGTTGAGTACGGTAGGTCTCTCTCTTGGCTCTGGGCACGGAAACCCGATAACTAGGGACCGGGACTGTACGTATTTGCTAACACCAATGTCTCCCACAGTTGTCAAGAACCCCCTGGCGCCGGCGGAACACAAGGGGGGCGAGGGCGTGAAGAACGAGCTGTTCGAGCTGGGTTTGGACCAATTCGTGAGGGGTCTGATGTGATAGACCGTCGCCACGGAGTAGCGAAACAAGAACATCACAAGAGACGACACGTGTTCCCAAGACCGAACCCCCAACTAGCCGACTCTTGCGATTGCTGCAATTACTTCGCACCGAACCACGCTTCGTGCGCAAACGGCGAAGCTGCAGAGGGCCTAGATGTCAGGCTCAATCAAGCTTGGAGGGGCGCGGAAAGAGCATAGAGTCAAATGCCGAGGTCAACGGGAGGCTCGTAATGATAAGAGAACCACATCCCACGACATAGAAGCCAGAGCGGGATAGACCGAAAGAAAAGGACGGATCTGCCGTCTCTTGTTCTAGGCTGGACCCCTTGCTATTGGTACAGATTCGAGATGACCCATCTATCTCCTGCCATAGAATTATACAAATGATACCTTGTATTTCCCGCACCCAGCTTCGTTCGCCCAACCCGTGCCGCCGTACCCATGGTCCTCGTTGAAAATGTCATTTACTCAATTCACGCGTCAAAACGATTTTTTGAAGCGTGGGATGTATTCATAGGTTCTTAATCCATCCCTATTTCTTATCCACCGCCCTCCCCCATGCGCTCTCGAAGCTGGTTGCCGGATTCACCATGACGACGCTCTCCTCTCCGGTCCCCTGGGTAGTGCCCTGCGTCTGACTAGGAATGTTGGTGGCGGTCGTGGTACCCTGGCTGGCCTTCACGTCCACAGCGCTCGCCATCATGCCGCTCTCGTCGTCGTGGATCTCGTTCTCCCAGTTGCTAGAGTACACCACGGCCGCGAACCCTTCCAGGTCGGCCACCTGCTCCATCTCCTGCAGATACTCGTTGGGCATGCCGTTGCCGATGACGTGCGCCTGCCGTGTGAGAACCGAGAGGATCTTGGGTAGCAGCACAACCTGCGACGTGCGTGGCTCTGACTGCGCCAGATCCGGCTTGTCGAAGGCCCCCGACGCCAGCTTCTTATCCACGAGTAGGGAAAAACCCGCGTCGAGGATGAGGGTGAGCACATGCGTGAAGGATGGCGACTCGATGAGGTCCGACGTCTCGTCGAGAAGCCTCCTTACGGCGGGCGACGACGATGGCGACTGGGACGTGGTGCTATCAGATAGGACCACGATGCTCTCCTCCAGGATGCCCGACTCGCGCAGGACATGGTCCTCGCGGTCCCGTGGCGGGAGGAGGTAGGGCAGCCACTTCGCGGCTCTGCGCTCCTCGGGCGTAGCGCCCTCGACGATCTTGCGCACCGCGAGCGTCAGCTCCGAGAATTGCTCGAAGCTGAGCAGGTCGCGCGGACTGAGGTGGCCGAAGACCTGGCGAACGGCGGCTTCAACGCGCTGGCCGAGCTCCTTCCAGCCCTCGTTTAAGAGCCACCAGCTGAACGTCAGATACCGGCGGTTCGTCTCAAAGTCGTTGCCGTAGGGTTGTTCGAGGCCGTCGTCGTCGTTGTTCTCGAGGCTGATGGTCGCCTGGGCGGCGCCGGTGGCGAGGGATATGACGCTGGACAGGTAACTGCGGCGGCCGAGGAGGTTGAGTTGGACTCTCGTCAGCATCGTCAGCAGCGCGAGGGTGTATAGCAGCGTGAAAGCTCTCGTCAGGGCTGGGTTTGTCGTCAGCATCCCCCTCCACATCATATCAGCGTCATTCACTCACAGCTTATCGTCAAGTCATCCCACAGTTGCCGCTTAGACTTTTTGCCCTTCTGCGCCGTCACCGCAGCTGTCGCGCCGCCGTCCTGTTGCGCACCCTCAGCCTGCCCCGCGGGCGCCGACGTCGCGCTCGGCACCGCCACCATGCTCGCATGCACGCCGCTTTCGCTCTGGACGCTGCTGCTGACCATGCTCCGGCCGTCGTCCTCGGTCATGGTGGTGTCGGCGATGCTCGGGGGGCTGGCGCTTTCGCTGCCCTTGAGGCTCTTCGTCTGGCCCTTCATCTTCTGGATCTCGTACGTAATCTTCTCTGTATTCATGGCCTCGAGGATGTTGGTCGTCGCCGAGGGTAGGAGGGCGAGGACGGTGAAGGTGCAATCTTCCTGGTTCTGCTCGAATCGGCGACGGAGACTGCTCCCATTGCGGTCTCGTGTTAGTAGATGTCGCTTCAAAGGACAGCACGGGTAGGAATGGCGGAGGGAGGAGCTCACTTTTCCTTTGCAATGCGGTCGCTGCCCATGCGCTCCCGCGCATCATTGATCTTACCCAGGACATACTGCGTCACGACGTAGCCGGCGCCGATGACTCCCACGCCGACGGCGAGGGGTGTCCTGTTCCGGCGAAACCATCGCCGAGTGGCTTCCAACATGGTAATATAATATGCACCGCGGCGACAGGAATATCCGAGGTGTCGCCCGAGGTAAGATTCTAAGAAAAGGTGGGAGAAAGTTACTGGGGCGAACAGAGGAGGAAGGACACTGTGAATCAGGGAGAACCCGATTGAACTTCCACAAGCAGAGAGTTCAAGAAAGAAAAGGTCGAGTATATTGCAAGAATCATATGAAGAAAACGGGTTTTTCCTTTCTTTCCCAAACCCAAGATTGGCTATTCTGGATGAGCTCCGGGAAGGCTGGTCGGCAACGTAATAACCTGGGGCAGTCAAGAGCTGCCAGTGCTCTGATTGCTGTTGGCCGCCGCTGCTGCTGCTGCTGCGTTGCTCAACTGCGAGTCGTGAACCGTGATTACCTCGGCCCAGCCACACCCACGCCCCGCGTCATCTCACTGGTTTAAGCCCGTGAGCCTTCCAGAGTTTCCCAACAGCTGTGGCTGAACCAACAGCACCAGTACCGCACCCGCACCTGCGGGGAGGCACCACCACCTCACATGGGAATTGCGAAAGTGAAAGTGCGTGCTGCCCGCTGAGGTACCTACGCCGTACCGAGGACTGCCTGTTGCCCACTGCGACTACTGCACAGGGCCACTGGCACTCTCCTCCCCGGGACCCAGCTCGGGGTAAGCGCCCATCATCCCTGCCTCCAATCCCCCCTCTGCTGTACAGTCCTCCCCGAGCCATCCCCCTCCCCTCTCTCTTGTGTCCGCCGCCCCTTATCGGTGCGGCGCATCTGCGCTGGGCTGAATTTTGCCCCTCAGCATCCGAGACTCCTCCTTCCTTATCATTATCGGAGAAGTCGGCTGTCACTGCTGACTTTGGCTGTGGCTATCACTCTTCTCACGTCTCGCGCCAGCCGCATACTGTCCGACGGCCACTACTTACCTCATCGACAACCACACACAACGGACAAACCCGTTCGCCAGGCACGATGCAGCAACAAACCCCTCCCGAGTTCATTCTAGACGCCTTCGCCGACCCGGCCTCCGTACGGGATGTCGTCAAAGGTAAACCCATCACCCCTCTTATGTCACTCCTCCCTTCCAGCAGCCCGCTGCGGCAGCCCCGCTAAACGTCATGTCCATCGCGAACAAGCAAATCTCCGGACCTCAACAACACGATCCCGCACCTCTTGCGCGTGACTCCCCGCGCTTTTCTTAAACAAGGGAAACTAACGACAATTGTCGCGCAGGGATCCTCCACACAATCTTCTTCCATCGCTTCTTCCCCGCCGTCGTCCCCTACACCCGCGAGGTCCTGGATCTGACTCTCCCCTACGTCGACGACGTCGAGCTCGAGACCATGATCGAACAACGCGCCACCGCCCTCGTCCGCCAGCTCGACGCCGAGCGTTCGTCATCGTCGACAACGGGCTCTGGCGGCGGGGGAGGGCGCGGCCAGCTCAACGTCCAGTTCTTCGAGAAGAAGCGCCGCAAGGCCTGGCTCATGCGCGGCGACGAGGAGGTCTGCTGGGAGTGCTGGACGGTCAAGGTCACCGTTGCCGAGCCCAGGACGGAGACGGGTTAGTCGACTCATGTCCCTTCCCCCTCCCCCCATTCCTGGACGTACCCTGGGGGAGAGACCGACTGACTTGGTGATCCCACAGAACGCGCAAAAGTCCGCAAGGCCATGGAACAGACCCTCATGACAACCGTGATGAAGGTCATCACCTTTGTCAATGCCCACAAGGACCACATCCCGCCGATAACGACGCAGGGATCGAACCCTTTTCCCTACCAGATCAACATCAATCAAAAGGAATCCGGCTGGGCTACGAGGATGGGCATATACTGACATACGGATAGTTTTCCCTCGTCCCTGGACGAGAAATATCGCTTCTGTCAGGATGGATCACGATTGTGCAAAGTCTCCGAGGCTTCGATTTTGATTCACGTTTTCCCTCTTGTGACGACACGCACACACGAACACGAATGGAGCTGAGAGATGTAGTAAAGGGGGGATACTCGGCGTTTTTTCTGGACAAGGCCAATGATTCACACGAGGCATAGACAATGTTGGGCAATGTGGATTTAGAGAGCAGTTCAATATGATACCCGTTTCTGAGTTCGTCATCAAGCCACATGTCCACGCGTGGATACGGGCGCCCTTACCTAGCCGATTACCGGGCATGACGGGTTTGTCACATGGCCAAGCACCAACAGCCAAGCAAACAGTGCAATACTAGTCGTGGCCTTCGAGCGGACCGCCTCAACCTTCGGTTCATCATCTCACAGCGGGTTTGAAAGTCTGCAAAGTGCGTGTTCCAGTACTAGAATTGATCACTACCAATGCCCTCGTAGAGGAGCGAGAAGCGTATTCTGCCACAGCCACACCGACCCGTGTTTACTTATACAACAAGCGAACAAAAGGGCCATTCTGGCCCAAACAAAATTCCAAGTTACTGCCATACCCGTAGAGAGAGAGTGTGTGTGTGTGTGAGAGAGAGAGAGACCCCAGGTCCGAGACCCGACGGAGCCAGAGAAGCAAAGCGCAAGACCCGATGTCTCCCTTCTGCCCCCCGAGACTAATGTTTCCCCTGCCAAAAGCCAGACAATATATGCACTGCTTCCTTCATTATCATAAAGCAACAATCATGGACAAGAGAATTGTGAAAGCCTCGAAGCCCGTATCAGACATTAGTCTTTAAAGTCGAATCAGCCCAAAGTTTTGGTGTTCCCGCTCCATTATCGTGTGGGTCGAAACAGTCGCGAATGCCTGAGCATCGAGACGTCATGCCAGTAAAGTACGTTCATACATCGTAACGGTCGTCATGTCTCAGCGCCAATGAGACGGAAGGGTCTCATTTGATGAGATTAGAATTGCGAGGTGTAACTCCGTCCAAATGCGGGCTTGCCGGGCTTGGACCCGGACGCCTTGGGTTGCGAGCCAGAGCCGATCTTCTCGAAGCCCTGCAGGATGTCGAGGCCAGAATATTCGGTGGCCTCTTCCGCGAGGAAGTCGGCGGTGTCGAAGGAGAAAGAAGGCCAGTCGCCCTCCGCCGCCACCTCGTAGAAAGAACTAGAGATCTTGGTCGGCGAAGGGAACCTCCACTGCGAAGCGCTGTCGTTGGCCTTGATGGGAGAAGAGAGTCCGTCAAAAACCTTGCTAGGGGTCTCCCACATGGCGTTGGGTTGCGCGGGCGCCTTCAAGAAGGGCGTTGAGAGCACCGACTTGCTGCCGTTGCCAGAGTCGGTAGCATCGGCCAAGGCGTTGGCGGAGTGCGTACGCTCAGGACGCGGTCGTTTTCCACCGGACTTCTTGGAGGGCGACTCTTGAGGCAAGCCGTCGAAGAAGTCATTATCCATGTCTTGGAAGATGTCGAAATCGTTAGTGGTCATCAGGTTATAGTTGTAGACGTTCTCATCCAAGTTGAAGGCCGGGCTCCACGGGGCGTTGCCGTCACCAGTGCCAGCCATCTTGCGAATTGGAGACTGGAGCATCTGACGAACATTTTCACGGTGCATGCGCAAGTTGGTGTTGGGCGACGCAGACGGCGGGGCCTTCGTGGGTGGCTTCAGCTTCATGGCCGGTGTAAGCGGTGGCAGCATCTGTCCCTGTTGACGGAGTGGCGACGAGGACGGTGGGGCAAACGCGTTGTACGACCGACCCTTGCTAGGGCTATCGTAAGAGGACGCGCGCAAGCGAGCAATCTCGTCCTCGGCCCTGCCTGCGCGATTGCGCTTCCGAGGACGGTCGGCCTCAGAGGTGAGGATACCAGTCTTCTGCGGTCGCAGAGCCGACGACTCAAGGGATGAAATGTAACCACTGTCGTCCATGGATGCGAATTTTCTCTTGTGGGATCTCGTAATCGAAGAGACGGGACCGCGCCCAGGCGGAGGAGGCGTACGACTGCGGGGCCCCATGTGTCGCGGAATTGGCGGTGAAGAGTGCATCGTGGGAGGCAGAGGTGAGCATTCGTGATCCAGCTTGTCCTGTCCATCTTCCGGCGCGGCTGAGTCCGAGACGGGAATGGTGGCGTCGGATGAGAACTCGACGGCGACCGTAGCCTGCGAAGTAGGCAGCGGCGGCAGCGTCGCGTGCCTAACCGGTGCAGGAGGCGGGAGGGTCGGCTCCTGGATGGGCACGTTGACCGGTCTTGAGGGTTCCATACGAGTTGACATGACGGGCACGTTCTCGGCGGTCGTCGCCGTTTTTCTTGCCGGCTTGTCCTTCATGAACTGCTGCTCCATGCCCTCCTGAATAGTCCAGTAGTTGCCCTTACCCGGGTCGTCCTTTGGTCGCTCCACCTTGATAAAAGCCTTGTGCAGACTGAGGTTGTGCCGAATGCTGTTCTGCCATCCCGATTCCTCGGCCTTGTAAAACGAGTACGTGTCGGAAATCCACTTGTAAATCTGGGCGAGGGTCAAACGCCGTTGTGGCGATCGGAGGATGGCCATCCCGATCAAGGTCGCGTAACTGTGTCCCGGTTTCGTTCCATCGTCGACAATCGAAGGGAAGGAATCGTGCGGCGGCAGGCCCGACTCGTCGACCTTTACTTTCTTGAGCGGTCTCGATTCCTTAATCGGCGCGGCCTCCATCAGCGTGCGCTTGCCTGGTGCCTTGTGCATGTAGAACTGATCGAAATTGATTGTTGGCGGCGCAGGGTACAGTTGCGGGTGAACATTCTCCTTCCCGAAGCCGGCGGCGAGGTCCACGGAAGGAGGCTTTTGCGCGACGGTCTTGAACTTGGACAGGTAGGGCTTCTTGTGTAGCGAGTCGGTGTTCTGTGAGTTTGCTGACGGCGGCGCCATCGGCACCATGCCCAGTCTGCTGCCCTGCGACTTCAGCGGGGCGAATGCCGATTTCGGGTTGCCTGATGATGTCTTCAACGGCGAGTGTCTGTCGGATGCGAACATGGGAGGGTTAAGCACGACGTTGTTGGTGCTTGTTGCGCCGAGGGGCCTCCTCGGGGGCTTGGAAGCGGCGGGCATGGGTGCGTGGTTGATCATTGCTGTCGAGTTTTCGAAGAAGTCGTCCTGATAAATTTGCAAAGGCTCGTGAGAACCGGTGTAGCGTGTTGGTTTGGCCATGTCGGCCGTCTAAGCTGCTCGATGTCGTCTCCGACAGGTGTCAATCGCGATTGCGGCAAGCGGCGGGCTGTAGGTGGGAGAGCATGTCAGCGAGCCGCAAAGGCGCAAGGTTAGATAAGTAGTTGCCGGCGTCGTCTCGACTCTCTGGGCCTGACAGAACCCGGCTTCCAAGGTTTCTGAACCCGAATGGGGTTTCGCATGATTGAAGGGAGGAGAACAAGCGAGGAGATTCATGGCTTACCTTGGTCGGGTCTAGACTCTGGAAATGACTTGTGGGTCGTGAATGCAAGGGGGCCTTTTGGCGGTCAAATTGCAATTATAGCGACGAACCGCGATCTTGACCAAGACGATGCGATATGCTGAGCGATGGCAGAATTGTGCGTGGACCGACAGACTTGAGGAAACACGATGCCTTTCAGAAGCCGAGCGTGCGTGAGAGGTGTGTGTGCGAGTGTGAGTGAGATACGGAGGCTTATGGCTGCGGAAAGGTGAAAAGAAAAGAGGGGATATCAGGCACGATACCACGCGAGGGAGAGGAGGGTAGGTGAGATGTAATAGGCGAGCAAGCAAGCGGGAGCGGCAACAGACAGTAGCAAAATAGCTCTAAGTAGTGGTAGTGGTGTGGGAGTCGGCGGCAGAAGATGGATTGATTTCAGCCAAGGCGAGTGGAGAGGACCAGGATGTCTTTGAACAGGTGGGCGGCCAGCTCATCAAGCCCAGAGATGTCCGGTGGGGCCCCTGGAGCACGGGAGGAATGGGCGATTGGACGAGAGGAGCGTGGGCTGTGACACGACTGACCAGGCTAGGGTACGCCGAAGGTGGCAGCAAGGGTGTGCAGTGAAGAGGACCTCCGTAGCCTGGTTGGATGCAGGGAGTGTAATGGTGGGTGGTGTGCGTGAGTGTGCTTGATATCGTCCAGGGTACGATGGCATACCATGCATGGATGATAGGTGTGAGTCTGTGAGATGGGATGTGCAGGCGCGGGCGCGAGAGACAGAGACGAACGAAAAAGCGTCGGACGTTTGATGGAACACGCCGTCTCGAACCAAAAGTCGAGGTGGAAGGTTGGATTGTCGAGCACGGGAGAGCGATCAGAGATCAGAGTAAGAGGGGGCGAACGGACGAGATGCGCAGTGCGCACTACCGGTACCCGTCCCGTATCTGGGGTCGGTGCCCTGGGCTGTTGGTTTCTGTCAGGCGCGGAGGGTTTGCGTTTGTCCTTGCGCGTTTGCTTGGGCCGCGGCGTGGGAAGAGAGGCCAGCCAGCCTAGTCAGTTCAATTCCAAGTCGGAGGAGTCGAACAGACTTTCCTCCTGCTCCATCAAGTTCAGGTCGACCGTCGACGAAGTCGGACGAGAGAAGTTCAAGGGAGTCGAGCCTCCTGGGGCCAGGCCTGTCAGGCTCAGGTGCAGCGGGGAGGGAGGGGGTAAAGGTACGCGCGGGTCACGTCCGGCAGAAGAAAACGGAGAGCCAGAGGGCCCAAACGAGTGACGACGATTATCCAAAATGTGAATGGGCAAGAGCCGGCGACAGGACAGGACGGGAGGGCTGTGCTATGCACGTATTGTATGCAAGCAGGTTTTGTAGTTCATGCGAGAGTCCGTGGTGGGCCGCCGTAAGCTTCACAGGCCCGTCTCCTCTTTTTGACTGTGCATTTCAACAGAATTGTGTGCGCCGTCTGTCTGCCAGCAGCGACCACAATGTTAAAATCCACTGGGTATGTCTCCCAAGGTCCCCTACTCACAGACGACGTTCTCAAGGATGAATGCTGGAGACGGAAGCTGGGGACTCGAATGCACCTCGACGGGCAGCGAACGATGTTCCATGCAGGGCTCTGCCGGGGGATATCTGTGGATGGTGTGGGCGAATGGTGCAAAGCGTGATATCGGTCTTCCTGACTTCTTCTTGTTTCGTGCTTGCTGTGGCGGCCGTTCGTCGGGGTCCGTCTCGAATTCACCCAATGTCAAAGGACGCCGAGAGGACTTGAGTCCAGCAGGTCCCCAAAACAGGACACACCATGGATTTGCCTTTGGCTCCTCTGGGCAATGGCTGGTGCTACCGGTAGTTCAGTCACGGTGGTGGTTATACGGCTAAGCGCTCATTCGTCGTCATTTGGCTGATCTGCAGCCGTAGCAGTGCTGGGCCTTCCTATCTAAGAGGATGAGAGGCGAAATACTAAAGTGAAGCTGTGCGTTGTGCGAGGGCTGGCGGGAAAAGAGGCCAATGTCTCGCTCTGCGACGAAGTTCGGCTCTTTGTGTGGCGCCCCTCGTCCTGGTCTCCTTTGATGGCCTTGTGTGCGGTGCTGGCATTGATTGGACCGAGGGCTCGGGGCAGAGGTTATGGAATGAAGTCGGCGCGTAGCCGACGCGTCTCACCGACCCGGGAAAGAATAACAAACGCGCCCTGAGCCCACCAATCAGAAGAGCTATAGCAGACAGACGTGGTCTCTTATTGGCTGCTTGTATCCCAACCGATGAAACTGGGCTCCCCCAACCATCCGCGGATAGGAAATCACGGATAACCGCTGAATGTCTGGAGAGAGAACCTTTTCTTTTCACTCGTTCTTTTCTTTTTGGTCGGACTGATGCCAGCATCCAAATTTTGGCTTTTTTTTTCTTGTCTGGGCTTGTAAGAAAAATGTCTCGCGACGAATTATCCCCGTTGTGAGACTGAGACCACACCCCCCAACAGTGAAGCCCCGATCCCGAGCTGGCCAGATCGTCAGGTACGGAATGTGACCGTCGTCTCATTTTACCTCTCTGATGATATAAGACGAGCAACGATTGCGCTCGTCCATTCCGTTTGTGCCCATATGTCGCCCTCGTGCTCTGCCGAGCTGGGCGGCGGGAGTCACTGCCAGCTGGGCCTTGAGCAAGGCCAGCTCGGGCCTGGGAGAGCATCTTAATCTTGGTTCCAGTGCATTGTCAGAAATAATCAGACTCGCCTCATTGTTTCGTCATCCCAGCTGTCCGAGAAAGAATCCCAGCCGAACGGACTTCTAGAACTGGGTTTGCTGGGGAGGCTATCCATGGGGGGGTGCCCGTTTCGATCCTGGCAGGGGAAAAGCGACTAGAGGCTCGAGCCTCAATGCAGGGAGCTGCCTGGAGTGGCTGGCGCCAGTCGTGAATAGACTAACAGCAACTGCACGGATGTACGTTGAGGAGGCTAAAATTCTATTCTCCCCATGGATGAGGGCGATATCCACCTTGTCTTGCCGTCTGCGGAAAGGAAAGGCGACGACAGCCGCGGCCGCTCTGCCGCATTGCATTATTGGAAGTTAGCCCTGACGAATTAGCATGCCATCTCCAAATGGTCTGCGTCTGAGCCCGCGTGGATGATGGCCGCCTCATCCCAAATGTCTATCAATCACAAGTAAACGACTCATCAATCGTTAAGGATCGAGGCTCTGGAACTCTCTTAAACTCTTTTTTACCAAACGCAAGGCAACTTTTCAGCCCGCAAGCGCTAATGGCGACAACGCTTGCTGATCATGTCTCTCCACCGGCCGCTTGGCCCGAAACCTTGGGGTTCAGAAAGGTCAGTGACAGCCAGGTACGGGGGAGGGTCTCAAAAGACGAGACAACATCCCATCATGGACGCTTCATCCTATCCTCTCAGGCACAGGGCCACTGGACCACAAGTTGTGAGGCATCTGGCACTAGTCACGATACCTGCAAACCCAGCCGGCCTCAATCGTCAACGCCATGGAGTTACTATGACCACTGCTTCGTGCTTGATGCGCTGACAATCTGAGACCCAGACTCCAGGAGTGACTCGTCCGATGATACGAAAATACCGAGAGCGGGCCCCTCCCTGGTCACTTCCATTCGTGACATCATCCCTTCCTCGCTAGAGTACCAATCCCTTCGCACATGTTTCCTGCTGGTCGCTGCTCTTTCCAGAACAGAAACCCCGAACGTGAACCTCGTGTCTCCGCCAGTGCCCGGACGCGCCCCCAGCTCTCGGTCCCCAATCAAACCGTTCCCACTCCGACCCGTCTCATTGGCTCCGTTGGCTGACAATGTTTCAACGAGAGAGTTGAGACCAACTCCAAGTCCCTGACAGTTCCTCCCATCCCATCCACCGCAGTCTCGAAGCCACTTCCCAGTCTGGACGGTACGTACCGGCTGCATGTGAGAGTGCGTGCAACTCGTAAGCGCGGCTCTCGGCCGTGGTGCAGGCAGACAGACAGGGTTCTGGGAACCAACTACTACTTCCTTTTCATCTTCGGCTCATCCAGTCAGTCAACCTGCTTCACGCCAGGTATCATTGGCTGGTGCTCCTTCTCGACTTCTTTCCCCCTCTGCAAGCTCGTGCTCGCTCCTCCTCCAACTCCCACTTCTCTCCCTCGCGGCCCGGTACCTGACGGGAATCCATCCCCATGTGCGTTTCCCCTCCCAATTCTGCGCATTTCATTCACAAACGGTGAGGGGGCTGTCAGGTACCTCTCTCAACTCGTCCAAGGTTCAGCCCAGTCGTCATTCCCTGTCAGTCGATCTTCGCATAAGATGCAAATCTTCCTACGGGAGATATCCCATCTCGCACATCATTGACAACGCATCTAGCTCGCCCTGAATTCTGACTCTTCCTTGAAGTCTTCCCCATTTCGGCATCTTCCTCCCCCTCGTGCCCTTTTGATTTGATTCTCGGGCAGGGGAAAAAAAAATCTGCTCGTTCTATCAGCGTGATCCATCCACAGAGTTTGCTCCGATGTTTAAAATTTTCTCTTTGGTCTTCCTTGATGCTTTGGAGGCATCAATGGCAAATGTGAGAGGAGCAGAACAGGCGAGAGAGTGCAAAGTCTTCGTCATCCTCTCGCCATTCTTCCTGGCCCTCTTTCGCTCCTCCGGCCCGGCCAACTGCCAACTCATACAACAACTCCCGACGTGCAAACAGCCGGGCCACCAGCCCGTGCGCCGTCGCAGCAGACTACTGTACCCCTCCCTCTCGTTATGTGTCCAATGCTCCATCGTTTCCCTCTCACAGACCTTCACTCTTTTGCTGGTACCCCCGGCGCGCGTATCCCTGTTTTTCTAGCATTAGCAGTGCTACTTTTGATATACCCGCCCAAAGTGCCGGCCGTACTACCATCCCATCTCCATCCTATCTCCATCCCACATCGTACACCATGTCGTCTCTCTCCTTTAGCGCACGATACCCAGAAACACCCGGCAGCCTGTGGCCTGGCCCTGCCTTGCCTTATCATCTCCAAGGCAGGATTCCCCATGCAAGGGGCCTGCCATATTGCCTGATAACCCGACAGGCTGTCGTTCTGGAAAAGAAGCTAAGAGCCCAGTCAAGCGAGGAAGCTTTGGGCTCCCGGAGCACACGCGCATTGTCGCCGTCCGTCCGTTTACCGATCACGCGTCGAGTCTGTGATCCTCAACACCCTAGAAAGAAGCATTGACTGCCAAAGTTGGCCGCTCTAGATGCCCAATGCCTCATGGTCCTCATTCCCGTTTTCCCAACAATGGGACAACGCATTTGCCATCTCATTTGCTTTTTCTCCGTCTGCCTTGGTTCTTTCGACACTAAGTTTGCCCCTGCTTACGGGAGTTGGGGGAGCTGCGCCGGCCATTCTTTCTTTTTTTTTTTCGTGAACGGGGGTCTTTTACGAACAAAAGATTACCTTTGTACGAGCGAGACAGGAGGCGAAAGACCCATTGAAAAGAAAAAAAACATGAAGCTTCGAACAAGGTTCGATATCTGGCTCCATTGACAAGGCCTCTTGGGTCGTTTTTTGCATCCCCCTCACATGACAACCCCCGGCCTCTTTTTCTCTCCTCTCATTCTTCTCGTGGTTTTACAATCCGTCAGGAGGAAGAGCACCGGCCTCCAAACCACACATTGTTTAGACTAGAGAAGTATACAAAAATATCGCTCCCTTCCTTCGGGAGAAGCTTCGGGGCCCCTTCCAAACGCCACTCCGGACCCCAGCGGCCCTCCCAGCATGCAACCACACAGACTCGGAGGACCGAGACATCAATCCTCCCGGGCGAACCTCACCAACAGCAAAGCCTCCCACCGCTGTTTCCGCGAATAGATGAATGGGAAAACGAAATCTGGAGGCTGGGAAAAGTTGGAGCTCAGGGTAGCTTGTGAGCTGGGTCTTCCCACTACCCGCGAACGCTACCCGTGCATCTGTTTCATCACGTCGTAGTGTCGTTTGCTCCTCAACCATGACAGCCCAGGCCCGGCCCACGAGAGAGGGAGAGGGAGAGAGAGAGGCTGCAGAGCACGTCCCTCCCAACGTGCCTTGCAGTATGTACAACTGTCGACGTTGCAAGTCACACTCGCAGCTCTGCAGATCCAACGACTTGCTGCTGCTCCTCCTCCTCCGTGGGACCTGTAGATCCACCCCCTCCTTCTCATGTCGTCTTGTCCCGAGCTTTCTAGCCGAGTGCAACCATGTTCTTACCTTGGACGTTGAACTTCACGTTGGCTCTGTAGCTCTCTGCTCTGCTCTAGGAGCTGTAAACTAGAGACCAACGTGCATATCTAGGCCATCCCTAGATCGTTTCCTCTGCGATGAACTCGGCCTTGCGCCTACCTCCATTAGTCTGGCACCCGTATCGTGAAATTGAGCTTCCGAAAGAGACGGCGCCGCACTTGTGCAACTCCAGATCACGCCTGTTTGCCCCTCCTCCTCCCTCCTCCGATCTGGCCCAGACACGTGTGTCGGACTTGCTCATGCCCACAGCGGTGACGTTCATGATGATGGTGGCTCGTAGAATCTCAGCGGATCATCCCTCCCTCACCTCGCGATCTTCAACCCGGAAAGCCCGTCGTGGGGCCGAAAGCCGCGCAAGATCTCCTGCCCAACCAGCTAACCCGAACCCCTCCACGACCCCAGGAAGCAAAACGCCATCAGCTCCTTTCGCTCGCGTGGCCACCACGAAAAAGAACAAGAGTGCGAACCCCCCTCGAACGCCCTCCGGAGCCCCTCCCTCCTTCTTCTTTCTCTCGACCTCCGCAACGAAACGCCGCGGCCGCCAACGCCAGCACCGCGCCGCCGCTCCCTGCGCAGAGACAATCGAGCTCGGGCGCACTCGCTTTCAATTGGCGTTTTGGCGCCTGTAATAGAACAGCACTAGAAATAACCTGCGCCGCCGAAGGAGTTGATGCCGGGGCACGTACACGGGCGTGCGCACAACTTTCAAGGTCTACGCCGGTTGTGTCCAGCTTGGATTCTTTGTTTGACACGGCGGGCTCGCAGACGGACCACGGGCCAAGAAGGATAAAGAAATGAAAACTTGGGGTTTGCAGCATTACTAGTGGGAACTTCGGTCTCATACTGGAACATACGCACGCCTCCCCTTCCCCATCCTCAATATTTCTCACCTACGAATAGAAACTACTTCCAATCAATCCTGAAAAGTCCAAGCAGAGCTCTACCTCCCATATGACGTGTCTCTCCCCCTTACACGGTCCATCTCGTCCGTCGCGTATCGGCCTGTGACACTTAATCCAAAACTCGGCCTGCAGTAGCGGCGCCGCTCTTGTCGCGAGTCTGCGTCTTCTTCAGAGCCCTGCCCATCTGGATCTCGCCGAGCAAGCCTGATGGCCGGCCGACCTGGCGGGGGGCCTGCAGGTGCGTCGCCCGCAGGTGGCGGGGGAGGCGGTGGCGGCGGGGCTCCCATGCCTGGCGGAGGTGGCGGCGGCGGGGGAGGGCCGCCTGGAGCGGGCGATGCTGGCGATAGGCGGGTGGGGAGGAGCTGACGGGGCCTCGAGTGCAGGCCCGG
>JAIMZG010000447.1:0-13877 GCA_020466075.1 Colletotrichum coccodes
AAAAAAAAAAAAAAGCCCTCGAACTACGATGGGTATGGGTGGCGCGCTTTCTTCCGGACGCCTATTTGAATAAATGCTCGATGCTTCAATAGTTTGAAGGTGCAAGGGAGTGCAAGCGTATACACGCATAGGTGGTGTGAAGACACAGGGAACGAGAAGCTTGAGGAACACGGATGTGCCGGTAGCGGTTAGCATGATAATGGGATAAAAATTCGTAGCGTGTTGGAACATCTAAGTTCAAACTCTTTTTTCTTTCCCCCAAACTCCTTATGCAAACTCTGCTTATCAACTCTATGCCTTCGACTCATAACTTGGCCGATGTTAAACGACAACGAATGAACTTTACCACTTCGATCTATCTATAAGAGTTGACTCAGGGCTCCAAAAGCGTCCACAAGCCAGGACCGTCTCAGAGGCTCTCAGACGTTTCTCCAAAGGTCAGTGCCCTACACCACCACCTTATAAGCGGGTGCAATGCTAGAAAATCAGCAATGATACTAGTTTCTGCCTCTGAAATAAAGTTGAGTACCATACCCTCGGACTTTACGGCCACAGATATGGTATCAAAGACACATTCGGAGCCCCTGGAAAGGCCTTAAAGTGAGTTAGGCCAAAGTAATCAAGGGGACTACATTGGTTTTGCTGCTTTAGTCTTACGCAAGCCGCTTAGGTTATTCCAACGACACCGTAGATTCAGAACCTCTCTTTCCATTTACCTTTCATACAAATCAGCGAAAAAGTAGCCCGTATGTTTCCCAAATCAGTTCAGAATTCAAGGCAAACAGCCTCGTCTCTAAAGCAAGGGCTAGACTCGGAGTGTATTCAGTCTTGAAGCGTGGCATGCTGGCGGTCCGGTACCGGGCTGTTTGGACATGGTATAAGTCAACGTGCTGTCAAGAATACAGAACACATAGGATACTAATGAAATCTGTTAGGTTTCAGATAAGAAAGATCCATCACTAGAATTTGGCTCAAATCTGATGAGTTATTGGTCCGAATGCGTGTTGAAGCTGCGTGAGAAGAGGTGAGAGCCGGGTGCGGATGGCGAAGGTTTTAAGCTTGAGTACGTATCGAGGAAAACGAGAGGTAGATTCGCGCAGCAGCGACGCTCAATAATGTTTAGGCATGAGCTGTATTTGTTTGCCGGCTTTCCTAGACTCATGTAGACTAAAGGCAGGCAAGCAATGCAGAAAAACGAGACCAGGCGGCGCGGGGGAAGTTGGACCAGGTCTCATTCTCAAGGATACGAAATTTTAATTAGGGAAAACGGAACATAAATTTTCCCCCACGGTGGTTTTTTGTCTACCTAGGTTACTTCAAGAACTATTGTTCGACCAGTACGCGTGAGGAGTGAATGCTCTTTGAGGAATGAACGTTATGTTACACCTTGAAATTATTGAACTCAGACCAAAAGCGCAAGAAATGAAAGAGTCCGGCCCAGCATAGTAGTTTACATACATAGTAGCCAAAAGCAGCCAAGAAGTTGTCGCTCAACATCAGTGTTCCCTCATAGTCTGCACAATACCCTCATACAAGCGGCTTAGTCGCAGTCGCAAGCACAACGGACCTCTCAAATTCAAACGGCCCTCCATTGTACTTCTTCTCCAAATATTCGGTGAACACTTCTTTTAAGCGAGGCCTCAACTTCTCCCTCTGCTCCTTGGACCAGTACTTCTCCATAAGGCCATAGTGTAGCCCCTCTAAGGTGGTGCAGAACTGCTCAGCGTCTTTGAAGAAGACGTTTCTGGCAAAAATCTCTGCCTTGATGCCCGTAAAGCCGGAGGCGTTGTACATGGCGGCAGTGAAATAATCATCGTCCCACGCGCCGGGAGACCAGTTCCTGGTGACATGACCGGATTGCTGCGGCCAAGGGACCGCTTTCTGTCCGGGAAGACTCAGGCTCGCAAGGGCCTCGCAAGTGGCGGGCACCCACCCCTCGACGGCCCATGTGGAACTCGCCAGTCGACCGCCTGGTTTTAGGACACGAAAAAGCTCTGTAAATGAAGCGTTAGACTGGAGTTGCAAAGCCACAAAGGCAGTCCGGAAGAGCTGAGTTACCGGAGAGACCTGCATACGGTTCGGCGACTGCCATGAGAGCCAAGCCAACAACGATGAAGTCGAAACTATTCGATTCAAAGGGGAGACACTATGAATTTTTTAAATGCAAAAGATTAGTCTCGTTGGATATGCCCCCGCAGATCTGAAAGGGCTCAAGAACACTCACAGCAATGTCTGCCAGGACAACTTTAGTACCCGTCCATCCGTCTTCTTGGATTCGGGCTTTAACATGTTCCAGCTGGGCTGCGCTGGAATCCGCACAAGTCAAATTAAGCAGCCCCTTATTATTGGTGCCCGTATTTTTGAGCATCGCCTGGATGTGAGCAGAGACTACTCCAGCTCCGCAACACATGTCGAGAACCTCGATAGGTTTATCGAGCGCGGCGATCTTTTGCTCGGTCAACCCGCAATAGTCAAGCAAGGGCTGTGTGACTGGGCCATTGACATGCTCAGTGTTCCTGTAAATGTTTCCCGCATTGGGATTTCTCCAGAAGGCCGTGTGGTTGGCTCTGTCCTCGGCTGGGTTAAGGAAGAGCTTGGACTGACCGAG
Source organism: Colletotrichum coccodes (assembly GCA_020466075.1). Taxonomy (NCBI): domain Eukaryota; kingdom Fungi; phylum Ascomycota; class Sordariomycetes; order Glomerellales; family Glomerellaceae; genus Colletotrichum; species Colletotrichum coccodes. The sequence goes on from JAIMZG010000447.1 coordinate 2,609, forward strand.
AGCTCCACCGTTTGGGGCTGAATAGGACTTCATTGTTGATCAGTATAGTCGGTAATTACTGTAAATAAAGTATTATTGAATGGTTATAGAAGGAAGTGGTTAGATGTATGATGGCTGGCATCCGGGAGTTAACGCCATGAAAAGTGCGGTGCGGCTGCTTATATACACGCTGGCTTGGGGCTATAAAGCGCATCGAGCCATCCATGTGAACCGCCTTTTGCAATCGAGATCCCGACATCAAAATCACCCACATTAGTCTTCAAAATTAGCCCTTTAGACAGGAGCCGTAAGTGCCGCAATTCCGCGGCTTTGTGAATTTGAGATGGAGTATATGTGCAACCCTGGGCCACATCAGTACAGCAAAACTCTGTCCCTTCAACAGCCACTGGCATAGAACACACAAACGAGTTGCCTTCGGGGGGAAGAAAGAAGAAGGAAAAGGAAAAACTAGGTCGCATGCACCATCGCACCAGTACGTCATGGCGGTCGGCTCCAAAGCACCGGTAGGTAACTGAGCCTGTCAGCGGCCTTGGACGGTCCGCGAAGTTTAAGTTCCTCGTTCTCAATGAACTTAATTCAATAACCCAGAGCCGCGTACCCAAACAGGCTCATGTCGGGCATTTGCTAGGTTTGGGGCCTTTGTCAAACGCACTGACAGAGGGTCGTGCTTGCGAGGTGGCGGTCCAGGGCGACGGGCAACTGAAACAACATCGAATCTCCGCCCCCGAATCACAATCCCCGGCTCCGCGATGGACGGGATGGAGCCTCAAAATCATCCAGCTGGCAGCATGCTGGTAGTTGACACCTCTCACCAGTCGCCCTTGAGAGGTGCACATAGTCTGAAGTCGCGTACCGACGTCCCCGAAAGATCATTCGACGACTTCTTCCTGTCTGGGTCATGGCCGCATGACAACCCGAAGCCTGTCACCACACTCGTCGCCATCGCCACCGCGCGGTGAAACTGCGCGACAAAAGCAAAGAGCCTCCCCCCGAGTCCGCGGATGTAGCGGGAGAACCCTACGATTGTCGTTCATTCTAGCCGATGACAAAATCCTCAGCCCTGACCCACGTCCCATTTGACAGCAGCGGGGACCCCAACCTTCGGAGTTAGGCGGCGTCGGGACCCAGTATATACGCTTCGCTTCTAATTACTGCCGCAGCTGGACATGATGAGTTTACCAAGCCGAGGAACCTTTTCGAAAACCCGAGCATACGAAACTATCGCCATGACTTTGTAGGCTGTATAGTGCCTTGCCGGACCAGAATGTCGCCGCCTTGGTACTATTATGTGCTTTTGAAAGCATGCTACACGCGCTCGTTCTTCGCTCAAGAACGGAAACGATCTTGTTTACAGGATGGTTCTCCCGCCTTCCCGCCCCGCCTCATGAAGTCGGTCTATTAACATTATGTGCATAGCTCCAGACTGGATGTCTGCACCGGCTTGGATGAGAGCGGGCAGCGAGCGCGCACGGTTTCGCTTCTCTAAAGTAAGGGAGGAGGAATTTGGAAAGAACAGGTGTGCTTGACCGACTACCCATTGAAAAGTACCAACTCTCTTCGACGATCCAGCTTGGGTCCTCGTTCATCGGCGGATACGTGCAATTCCATATCGCCTCCTCGGCCACTGTCATTGTCCGTACTTCGAGAGGCCATTCTTCTCTGGGCAATGCAAAGGATGTCAAGATATACATTTGGTTCAGCGGGTGGCACGACGGTGTGGTCTTCAACTACCAATCTACTACATGTAATCTTTAATGCAGTAAACTTTGATTACATGCAGTTAACCTTTTCCCGGGTATTATAAATCAACAATCGCTACCACACATGACGGACATGAACCGTAGTCAAATAGAAGGGACGAGGATACTCTCGTAACGACGTCATTTCCCTGAGGTGAAGCAAAAATAAACCACAGCGAAGTAGACACTAGTCAGCAGGTAGGTCACTCGACACCACCAAAACAGGGCAGGATACAAGCAAGCCACCTGACACGGTCAGACGGGGCGACTTACCGAGAAACCGACCATCACGACACCGACATCACGTTGTAGGCTGAATGCTAAACGGATCAGATAAACGGTACGGAATCGACGCCATCGCTCAGCGCACGCGGGTTTCGTCTCGAACATTACGCATACTTATCCTTGGAGCGTCAGCGTCAACTGAGGCCATGCTTCCGAGTCATATCTATCACGATACAAACTTGTCTGGAGACTCCGACAAAAAGGACGGAATGATCGCTTATAATGGGGTTATGGTCATGGAACTGGGAAAACGGATTAGAACTCATGATACAGTGGTATGTACACTTGGTGGACATATATACAGCGCCCGCCGTCCCCGGCCGCCCTGCATGCTAGTCCAGTCCCCTCCTGCGCTCCCTCGCTGCCATGGCCCGCACGCGTGCGACGTCGGGCTGTGGCTTCTGTATACGACACGCTGCTTCTTCGGGACTCCTCCTACTCATGGCAATACTGCTGGCGTAGCTATTCTTCGCGGGGCTGGCGTCGCGACGGCGGAGGTGGGGTATCTTTGGTGAGGATGCGCGAAAGGATTGGGGTATCGAACAAAAAGGAGATTTGCTGTCGAGGTAAGACGCCGGTGCCGCTATTGTTGATGTTGTTGTTTCCTGCTTGGGGGTTGGGGTCTCGGAATACTCCACCACGTCATCAAAGAGGTCGAACGGAAGCTGGGTTGTGGGGAACTCGTCTTCACAGTGGTCCTCGTCGATGGCGCTGTCGGTGTAGTCGTGAAGTTGCTCCTCCTCCACGGTGGATTCACGTGTCAGACGATGCTCATCTAGATCAGATACCGACGTCGTCAAGGAGTCGGGGTCTTCAGGCTGCGAGGTTTCTTCTTCCTCGTCCTCATCGTCATCGTCGAGGCACTGGAGTCGTCTTCCTTGGAACCGGCCGGACTCGGATCCGGAGAATGACAGGGTCCGAGCAGGTGTGAGGTTGTGGAGGACGTAGTCGTGTTCGTGATCGTGGTCGATGGGCGACGACGCAGAGGTATCGGACTGCATCGTCATGGAGCGAGGGGAGGGAGGTAGCTCGGTGGTGATGACGGAGGAAGAAATGGAAGTTGAGATGTGTAGAGGTTCATGCGTCATAACAGGCTTTTCGTCATCATCGTGAAAAAAACAAGGACCATCCGCATCGTTCAGACTGCTCAGGTTCGTGCTCGCCGTGCGAGTGCTGCAACGATCGCTGAAGGACGTGCCGGTCGACGAGGCCGTATAGTAACCTTGCGTGCACGAATAGTCGTCGGGGAGGTAACTCGAGAACAGTCGCACGAGGGAGTCGAGCGAGCGTGTCCGGAAGAGCTGCAGGGCGTACGACCACTGCGCCGTGCCGACCAGCTTGGGGTTAGCGATGATCTCGACTGCAGCGAGATCAAGCGACGCGTTGAGTTCTCTGAGACGCTGCTCCTTGCGGTCGGCCATCAGACGGTGGAACTCATCGGCGGTATCGGCGATACGGGAGATCTCATAGACATCGTGGTGGAAGGCTTCAGGGTCCTGGATGTTGGAGGGAATGGTGTTGTATTCATCTTGCAATTTGGTAGAGAGGTCGTCTCTCTTCATCCCAAACTTCCAGAAAGGCCAAGCACAACCCGGTTCGTCCATGTTATTGTGACAGGGTCGTAAGGAGGAGTCGAGGGTAAGGGAGTCGGAGGGCGTAGAGAGAAGGACGGTTAGGGGGTTCGAGGAGAGGGAGATGCGGTGGGGTGAGGCCCTTGGCTTCGGGTTGTACGTTCGTAGATTGCGTGGGTTTTTAGTGACGACATGGAAGGCATTTAGATCATGCAACCGCTGAAGGTATCCATTGCAGAGGTATTGTGTCGGGTGAAGAGCGAAAACGCGAAGAGTGGGAGTTGACGGGCTCGATGGTGATGACAATGGACAGTTTCAGGGCGTGGAGACACCGAGGAGCGCGGGAAAGAGCTGGTCGGGGGGGTGCCGGGTCGCAATGTGGTGAAGCCAGAGTCGGACGAACATCAGGCCGATTCAAAACATCGCCAAAAGTCACGTGCCGCCGGAGAGAATTGTCGAAATGACGGGAAGGAGCAGGGAGGAAGGGGCCTTGGGGGCCACTAGTCAGCGCTAGCGCTAGAAATATCCCTGTGGGTGCCGATTGATCCCTGTCAATACCGACGAAATCGGAACACGAGGGCGGGCTAGCCTGACATTCTCAGACTCCGCCACTCTAGCGAGCCAATTGGGAAAGCGAAGCGCCTGCAGGGTGGCATGGCAATGGCGATGGGGGCCAATGGAATCGCCGACTCAGGCTACAAGTGTCACAGCGTGTCCACTCACGCAAGCCACAAGACGAAAATGTCTGGTCAGGGCGCAGGCCTGGCAGGTAAACCGCAGGCAGCGCAGGCGCAGGCGCAGGCGCAGGCGGGCAGGGCCTCTTGCCCAGCGTTAGGTTTTCGGGTTTTTGGCTTGTTAGGGGCGGCAGAGCCTGCTGGAACAACGTGAAGGGCCCCCAAAGAATGGGGGAAGAAGGCGGGAACACCGAGAGGGAAGGGGAATGACGAGGGACGGCGAGGGAAGAAAAAACCCCAGCGGGAAGGACCGAGGACGGCTCAGTCATCATCTCTTCGCCTCATGAGCCAATCACCGCATGGCTCTTATCATAGTGGCTACTCTCGCTGACTCGAGGCACATTTCGACTCATCAAGATTCGTTCAATGCCACTACTTCGTCATTTTCGTCGCCTTGATTCCGGCACGCGGCCGTCTGGTAACAGGCTCTGAGACCGGCAGTCAGGCTGACTTGCAGTTGTCGATGAATCTTCCGAAGAACAGTTTCGCCCATAAGAGACCCTCATCCCGCACCCGCACCTGTCCCAGTCACGGACGGGCCGCTGTCTCCATGTCTCCAGTTCTCTCCTCATTCATCTCGACGCGTGAAGACACGACTGTCAAGTGACATTATCCCGTTCACCAGATTGCAGCAAGTTAGGTCAACTGCCCAAGGGCCCGGCGGGCACTTGGAGACACCTGTAGATCATCAACTCTCTCTTGGCCCCAAAGCCTCATTTGCTGTTGGCCGTTGGACAGAGGCGCTGTTGCGGCTGTGCCGCCCTCGACGCATTCCGGGTTGACCTCAGGGAGGGATGGTAGAACTGATGGGCGCTATTGTCCAGTCCATGTCGCTCCGCACGGAACATGTGCCGGGAAGGTACTTTTGCCCCTCTCTCGCTGGCCGACTAGGGCTGGATGCAGTCGGAGATCTCAAATGAGAACGATCTCCCCTACCGGCGCAACGGCGTCATGCTCGGTTGGAAGCCCTGCAGCAATCCAGCCCGTAATTTCAATCGATTTTCCTCTTCCCCTCTCTTTCCCCAAGAACCCAAGGCCAGCCGGCCCCAGGCACCCGTGGCTTCCACAGGGTTCGATGACTCTTTATTCTCATACGGATGGATGTGCGCACTCGGCTCACTCAAACACATGTTCATGCTCAGAGCGCATATTCCGTTTCTCAGTTGCCGCACAGTTGCTCCTGTATTGGCTCGACTAGACGGATCCCTCTCTCGTCGCTCGCAGTCTTAGTATAGTAATTCTTCTCTGCCCTGCTGTTCAGTGTCGGCCGACAGCCAGACTGGCAAAAACTACTTGAGGCTGAGACTCCATCAGCAGGCCCTCCCATAAGGTCCCAAGGTCCCTCCCCCCGTCCATGTCAGCTCGAACTCCGTTGCCTCCCCGTTTCTCCCGTTCCCCGTCGCCTTGTTCCAGTTGAGCATCTGGCTCATCTGTCCATCTGTTCATCTGACGTCCAGTCCGATCTCAGTCTGCCATCTTTCCAACAATCCAATTGTTGGCTTTGCCCTGGTGGCTCATTAATGCCGTGCTGTTCCTGCATTTGTGCCTCGCAGACATTGTTTCTCCCTCTTGTTTCTTTTCCCCTCTCATCCTCACGCCTCGGCCGACCTACGCACACTGCGATCTGAACCCAGCCCCTCACAACGAATCTCACCACGCTCACCGTGACCGCCATTTTATCACCGTCGACTAACCATCTGCCTGCCTTGTCTGCCTGGCTGTCCCGGAAATAGACGACCTCTTACCCCGTCTTGCGGCTCCTGGCCAACCTATCCTGGCCAACTCTTATCCACCTTTTGCTCCTGCGACTCATCTTCTGCAACACTCCGCCGTCCGAGTGCCCTGGAGCCCGAGTCTGAGTCTTTCTTATCTGCCCGGAACCGTAATCCGTGCCGCGCATGGGCCACGCCGGCTAGGCGAACATCGTCAACCCTTCCTTGCTTGATGGGAGACCGCCGAGCCCGCGGCTCGGAGGAGCCGTCGGAGGAAAAGACGGAACCGTTCTCTCAAACCGAAATTGACGCCCGCATGAGGAGCATACGCGTGGAGGAGCCCTTTGAACTCGTCCAGGCCGACCCTGTGCCGCTCGACAAGCTGCGCGTCGAGGAGCACCACCACAAGCAGGGCATACGCATCCTCGTCCGACCCCTCACCCGGAGCCGCTCGGTGAGTCCGGGCAACTACAACTGCCAGTGGCTCGCGCTCCGCGCCGAGGTCGCCTCTGAGCAGGAACCCCAGCACAAAGTCCTCGCCGTCTCGCAAACGTCCAGAGACATCAAGTTCTCCGTGCGCATCCCGCCGGAACGGCTCGACGACAATACTCCGCGCCCGCCGCTGTGGTGCGAGCTGTACTATGATCCGGCCAGCGACAACCAGATCTTGCTGAACAGGTCAGAAGTGCCCATCTCATTGACGAGGATATCCGACGGCCCTGCGTCCACCGCCAGCTGGGGCGTCAACCCGGGAACCCCAAAGGCCCTGTCACCCGGGACTTGGAGGATCAACGTTCGCGACATCGAAGTTCTCGACTTTAGGATCCTGGAGAAGAGGCCGGCCTTCTTCAAGCAGGCTGGGCCCGCCGCGAAAGACGAGCTCCCCTCGAGTTCTAACCCGGACGCCATCAACGCTTCTGGCAAGCGCTCCTTCACTGCCGACGATGGGGAGCCGCGCTCCGAGAAGAAGGCGCGCACTGCAGAGGAGGCTGGTCTGGTAAAGAAGGAAAAGGAAGACGGCGTCATCATGTTCCTCCGTCCGGCAGCCGAGCCTCTCGTGTTCCCCCTCCCGACCGAAGCAAAGAGCAGAGACGTCGTACCGACCAACGGCCACGCCCTGCTCGACATGCAACGAGAAGAGGCCGTTGTGATCCCGGGAGGCTGCGAGATCGACGAGTACACCGTCACCAAGCGCGACCAGATCGCCTCGACGACGCTCTCGTCTGTCTTCACCGCCGAGCACTCCAACGTCCCCGACGGCATCGTCACCGTCAAGGTCCTCAAGACCCGCTCAGCGAACCCCAACGCGAAGCCTCAGGACAACGAGCGGAACGTCATCCGCCAGGCCGACATGTGGCTGCGCGAGTACCAGAGCCAGGACGACCTGCACCACGAGTCCATCGTGAAGCTCTACGGCGGCGACGCCCGCTACCTCTCGCTCTACATGGAGCACGTCGACGCTAAGGACCTCTCTGCCAAAGGAGTGTGGCGCAACCACGTCGACCACAGTTTCATGGGCACCCGCGCCGACGCCTTTGCCATCATGCGCGACATCAGCGGCGCGCTGAACTACCTGCACAGCAAGAGCCTTGTGCACAACGACATCAAGCCCGCCAACATCCTGTACTCGCCCACCCGCGGCGCCGTGCTGTGCGACTTTGGTCTGTCGACGCACACCAGCGGGCCGGTGACGACGGGTGGCACGCCGTACTACATCCCACCCGAGTTCATCGGCAAGAAGCTCCGCGGCCCGCCGTCAGACGTCTGGGCGCTGGGCGTGACGATGCTTTACGTCCTCGGCAAGATCCCGTTCCCGGACGCGCGGTCGAGGAAGGGCAACAAGCCCGCGCTGTACTGGATGATCGCCGACGTCAACCGCACGCCGGCGCAGCAGCCTGCGCAGCGGCCGGGCCAGCCGTGCACCCACGCCGTCGACCTGATGTACGTGTGGCTGAGTGAGGTCGCGCAGGCGAGGGAGAAGCTTTACCCGCGCGATAAGCTCGAGCGACTCGTGTCCGACATGCTGATCGCTGTCCCGAGCCAGCGTATCACGATGGCGCGGGTCGTGAGGGAGTTGTTCTTGCTGGAGCAACAGGCCCTCGCCAAGAGATGAGAACTGATTTTGTTTTTGCAATTTGCATGTCGTTCCGCGATTGGATTGGTTATACGTTAATGGTTTGATCGAGATAGTCGTCGCTGGGCTGCAGCGACATGAGTTGGATGTCGTTACCGCGAGAGATACCACTGTTGTTGAGAAGAGCTCGAGTTTTCGAAGCACAGAGAGTAGGTTTGGATTTTGCCGGTCCCCGTTCGGTTGACCTGGGCCAGGCTGCGTTGCATTTCATCACAGCTCACACATATACAAACATTATCAGCATAGCATTTGAGATTACTTTTTTTCTTCATTGTCATGTTTGGCATCCTGGGGATGGACTGGTGGTATCAAGCATTCATGTACATTAGAAGCACACACGCACAAACGCATTTCTCGTGCCGTCCCCTCTCCGTGAGCTCCGCCGGCCCCTCTCCCTTCTTGCCCCTCGTCGCTGGCGGGTGCAGGTTCTTACAGGCTCAGGCCGAAGACGAAAGCCATGCTGAGGCCGACGACGGAAGTGAGAGCGATCATGTGGGCGCCGCTGCCGGCCGCACCGCTGGAGCCGCCGCCACCACCGCTGGTCGAGTTGCCGGTGCTGTTGCCGCTCTCGCTCGTGCCGTTGGCGCTCTGCTCCTTGATGGTGTATACCGAGACGCCCTCGCTCTTGCACTTGTCCGAGGACAGAGTCGTGGCGTTGGAAGTGAAGCGGATGTTGGCGCACTGCAATTCATGTCAGCATTCCCCGCTCGCTCAAAGTCATCACACTTGGCAGCACGGAACCGCGGAGACGGAGGGGATGCACGTACGTTGTACAGACCGGCGCCGGAGTCGCCGACGGTGATGACCTGGAGACTGCCCTTCTGGCCGTCCGTGGCGGGCGTGGGCAGAGCCAGCTTCTCGACGCAGAGGGTGCCAGCGCCGGTGGCGTTCCAGAACTCGGGAGTCAGGGTGATATTGTGCGTCGAGACGTTGCCGTTGGCCTCGAGGCCAAGGTTGATGAAGACGTAGGTCCAGTCGTGGTGCAGGTCGAGCTCAATGGAGCCGCCGTCGAGGGGCCAGTCGGTGGTGTTGCCCGTGCCGTAGGGGACGCCGGCGCCTGCGGTTGTCAGTCATGCCATTGCGGTGTGTAGGACCGTGGTGCTAGCCAAGGCGGAGGGTCGAGGAGGAGAAGGAGGGAGAGGGAGCAGAAGGAAGGCGGGTTCGTACATGGGTATGTCCACTGCGAGAAGCCCGTCTCGTTGGTAGGCTTGAGGGTGTCGGCGCGCCACTCAGGGTACGTCAGGCCGAAGTGGGCAGAAGCGAGGTTCGCGGCGCCGAGGGCGACAAGGAGGGTCTTGGGGGCCATGGTGACGGGTTTCTGGGATCTGATCTGCCTTAACTTTGTACAGCGGGTCGAGAATACTGGAGATGGATAACTGCCAAGACTCAGAAGGAGAAAGGGATGTCGCGAAGGGCAGGTTCTGCGAGGCGAGGAGTTATATAAACAATCTTCTCCCCCGCATGGGTATGCAATGCCAGTCTAACAAGGTAGCTTACCCTTACCTCTGGGAGACAGACATGAACAAGGATGCGAGCTGTAGCTGCGGTGGCAGGCAGACCAAGGCAGGCCCGGGTTCAGCGTCCAGCATCTAGCGCGAGGACAAATCCCCTCAAAAACGCCACAATGCAGAGAAGGGCGTGAAGATGGCTCTGCAAGAGGTCCTCTAGCAGACGTTCGCTTCGCGGTTACGCGGCAGCAGATGATCGCACCCTGTCCCAAGCCGGTCCAGAAGTCTGGGCTCGGCGGCCCATCTTCACCGCAACAGGGGGTGGGTGAGATGGTCTGCAGCGTATAGGACAAGCAGAGCCGACTTCACCCCCGCAACGGGAAGGTGAGCCAATGGAGGACGCCAATTGAGCAAGTTTATTTCTCTTGTCCTACTATATTAGTCTAGCGAGGAACAGCTGTCTAGGGGAAATCAGGCCTGCGAGTAAGAATTGGTCGCGTCTCCAAAGCTGGGCTGGACGTTGGTGTAGGACGAGAGAGAGGCTCAAGATGGGTATGGTTCCCTTGAACGGGCGACGAATCAGAAGGCGAGAGGCGGGGAAGGCGGACGCTAGCGCGGTGCCTCTGGATGCAAGTATCTTGCTCAAACTCCCGCACTTGTGGCCCGAACGGGAGAGCGATGCTGAGGGGCTGGCATCCGCGGAATGGGCGAGTACAAGGAACCGGGTTCGGGCTGATGTCGTTGGAATGGGCAGGTCTGTTGTCGGGACAATCACACGCGCGAGGAAACCAGGTCGATCAGAGTGCCTCTTGACGAGGTGGCGTTGGACCTCCTTCACCTTGCAGACCGGAGGTCTTGTTTGAATTCTGTGGCTTGGTGGCTACGGTGACAGGAAATAAAGAAACACAGCTCGGATCGGTGTCGGGCGGATCGGCTCAACGCCTCACATGGAAAGAATTTCACCGACCAATGTTCGGAAGATCTGGGCAGGAAAGGAACATGATTGTCGGCAACATCGCGCACCAAGGCCTTTTACCGCGCAACCTGCCCGTTACGGAACATTCTCTCAAGGTTGCCAAGGATTTCATGGCACGCCGAGCTCGAGCGCTCGAGGACCCCGAATCCGGGTGGAAGCGGACCTCCCGCCATCCGGCAAGAGCTCCGGGGCATCTCCACCGGCTCCGGCGCGAACCATCGCTTCATTCTTTGGTGGTTCCGAGCCGCGAATCCACAGTAATGACCGGCAAAAGGCACGTGCAAAGGTGGCGATCCAAGCCTTGGCCGGACCCGCTGACGAGCCTATCTCGACTTCACCCACCTGTTCCGAGGCCGCCCTGGACAATGTGCAAGTCGTTATTCGCGACGTTTTCCATGAGTTTGAATCCGACACAGCTGAAAAATTTCAGGCATGGCTTCGATCAAGATAGTGCCAACAGATCTTGTACCGGTTGTGCAGTGCACCCGATCCGCCGCTTCTCCGGATGTCCAGTACATCATTTTCAGCTTGTGTTTCTTGCATAGTTGTGTTTTCGCTCTAGATGAGAGCGTCTCCATTCTGCCGAATACGGGTTGACATCTTACTAGTTGGAATCGGTGAAAACATCACAAGCTGAGTCAGCTGTTGTTAGCGCCGATGGTTTAGTGGT
>JAIMZG010000448.1:0-17561 GCA_020466075.1 Colletotrichum coccodes
CGAATACACCCCCCCATCCTCCCCCTTTTTTGTATCATATATGATTTTACGGAGCACGGAAGAACGGCTTTGTTCGGCGACATGGGGTCTTGTGTTTTTGTACTACCACCATCACCAGCTAACATTAGGACGAGCTGAACCCCTCAAAAAGAGCCTCTCACTGTATGCCACGGGGGAAAAGGGAAGCACCACTTTAGCTATGTAAATAATCTTTGGAAAATCCAATCTCCGAATCTCTTCTTCAAAAGACATGTTGGTTCCTCAGGATCCGTGATGTATATGTAAGTATTGTCCTCAACACCCGGATACGTGGTATCGTTTTACACTACCATGACAAAGATGGCCCTGTCCTTCTCCGTTTTGCGTCCAAGCGCCTTTCCCACGTGTATAATGCCTGATCCGCTCCCAACGCCAGTCGATGCCATCGCAATACTAGGCAAAAGCCGGATCCCTCTCCTGTCGGGCGACTCTTTTTGCCATGCACACCGCTTCTAGAACCCCTTGAACGCCCCGACAGTAAAGCCAAAATGCGCATCCCCCGTCAGGAAGAGCGTCTTCGGCACCAAGGAAAGCAGAGACCGAACCAACTGCCGGCCCCTTAGCGGCCGGCCAAGAGCGCATTCGCGTCCCATAGAAGGACTCTCTCGTCCCAGCCAACGGTAGCAACCCACCCCCCGACACCAAACAAACACCAGTCCACACCGACGGCAAACTCGGTATGCCTGTTCATAATCCCGACCTGCGCGCCAACCTGCGCGCCGCCCGGCGGCCCCGAAGGCGGCGCGTTCGACCGGTCATCCCACAGCCGCACCGTCATGTCATAACTCGCCGTCAGCAACAAATCACTCGCGTGCGGGCTCCACGCCAGCCTCCTGACGGCGTATTCGTGGCCCTGCATGACGGCCAGGGGCCCGGCCGTCGGGTTCCGGATGTCGAAGGTTCGGACGGCGCGGTCGACGCCGCCCGTCGCGATGACGGTGTCGCGGTACTTGTTCCAGTCGTGTGTGAGGACCTCAGCGGGCGCGGCGGACGGGTAAGACGGCCCCGCGGCGTGGACGGGGATCATGGAGGTTAGGTGGTAGCGCGAGGAGGCGGGCGTGCGGAGGTCGAAGATTCGGATCTGGGAGTCGGAGGAGACGGCTGAGATTACGTGCGGGTTCGAGGGCTGAAAGGAGGCGGAGTAGGTGCAGTTTCCGACGGGGAGGGTGCGGAGGGATTGTTCGCGGGTCGGGGACCACTAGGTTAGGAGGGTTAGCTTGTGATGACACCGGGGATTGGTACATGGCCGACATACCACTTTGATGGTGCCGTCCCACGAGCTCGAGACGAAGGTGTCCTTCGTGATGGGGCTCCAGTTGACAGAAAAGGTCTCGCGCTTGTGCTCGTGAAAGTTCATGACGGGGAAGTCCTTGACGCCCAGGTCGAAGAGCTTGATGGAGCCATCGCCGCAGGCGACAACGAGCTGGTTCTCGTTGATCTCGGACCAGGCGAGGTCATATTGCGAGTCGTTTGTGTCGAATCTGTTGATGGCCGGGCCGTCTTAGCAGGGGCATTCACGAAATGGGAAGAAGAATGAAGGGCCGGTGCAGACTCACGTCGTCTCGACCTCGACGCCCCGCGCCGTCAAGGCGAGGCAGAAGACGCGGCCGTTGCCCACGATGCCAAAGTTGGCCGAGGATGCGACGGCGATGCGCGAGTCGTAGTAGGGCGAGTACTTTACGGCGTACGGGTTGTAGCCCTGCGTGCGGAACTCGAGCATAGGGGCCATGGCGTTGGCAATGCGATTCGCGGCCCGTGTTTTGTTGGTTTGCTTGAAAGGCAGAGGTTGTGCAGCGTGCTGACCAGACACACACACTCTCACTCTCAGACGAAAAGCATATGAACGCGGGCGGGATAGCTCTGCCCGGGGCGGTGATGTAACGCCGATCCGGGGTACCTCGGCAGGCGGGATAGGCGGGCAGCGTGCAGCGGGCAGTGGGTGGTGTGGATGGCGGGGTACGATTGGAGTATCGGATATGCGTTTATCAGGGGGCTGAGTAGCGGGAGGATCCTTGTAGTGCAAACACGTGAACAGGCGCTACAGACGCGCCTCCTCGTGACGCTCTCTGCGAAGTTGATTTGAAACCGCGACGTTCCATCGCGACGGGGCGGGTTCATCGTCGGAAGTGAAACTCTTTCTTCTCCGCGCATTTTATAGTGCCAGTCGACACCACGTCTTCGCGATTTATCTGGCAATCGACCTCTTATGGGGTCTTCGATAACATTATGGATTCCTTCCTCGTCAGGAAGAAGCGCAAACTGAGTCCGGCTGTCGAGAAACAGGCCGACGACGACGAACCGACCGAGGTAAAACTGGCGATTCTCTCATCGCTCCATCCAAGAATCGACCAAGAGGTATTGTTGGACGTCCTTTTGGCACACAACGGCTCCGTCACAGAGTCGCTCGAAACTCTGCAGACGCCGACTCCCGCTAAGAAAAACAGCGGGGTCACTGGCGCTCAGAGCTCCCTACGACGCTTCGCCGTGAGGTCAGTGGATATCGACGGCGGCTCTGGCTCGCCAGCCAAGAAGAAAATCATGTCCAAGAAGGGAACCACGCTTCATTTGTATGACCCGGCGGACGTTGCCGAGCACACGCCCTGCACGATCATCCATAACTTCCTCCCGCCACAGGAGGCGAACGACCTCTTGCGGGAACTGATGGCGGAGTCCGAGTCCTTCGAGAAGAACGTGACGTTCAAACTCTTTGACAACGTCGTGGCCAGCCCGCACACGTCGAGCTTCTACGTCGAGAGCTACGACGAGATACAAGCGCAGAAGACCGACTATCTCTACAACGGCGCCAAGCTCAGCGACGTCCGACGCATCACGCCGCAGCTCTTCAAAGTCAAGCCCAAAGTCGCCGAGGCCGTGAACCAGGAAATCCAGACGAGGACCAAGACACGCTGTCCCGGAGGGAAGAAACTGCGATTTCAATCCAAGAAACCGTGGGCCCCCAACTCGGCGTTCGTCAATTGCTACGACGGACCGCAGGAGAACGTCGGGTGGCACAGCGATCAGCGACATATCTCGGCCCCCGCGCCGTCATCGGGTCGATTTCACTGGGTGTGGCACGGGAATTTCGTGTACGACGAATCGTTCCCAAGGACGGGGATAACAGCAGCAGCAACTCGACCGGGGACGCCGACGCCGAGGGCCAGATCTCGATTCACCTCCCGCACAACTCCCTGCTCGTGATGCACGCCGAGATGCAGGAGGAGTGGAAGCACAGCATCGCGCCAGCGCAGTCGATCGACCCGCATCCCGTGGCTGGGAACAAGCGCATCAACATCACCTACCGCGACTACAAGGCCGAGATGCACCCGCGCCACACGCCGAAGTGCGACTGCGGTATCCAGTGCGTGTTGCGGGTTGTGCAACGGAAAAAAGAGAGCCACGGGAAATACTTTTGGATGTGCCACGGCGGCAATGTACCTGGCAAGGACAGTTGCTCGTTCTTCCAGTGGGCGCGGTTCGACGACGACGGCAACCCAATCTGGACCCGTACAAACCGGAAACTCAAGAGTTGAGTTTGCTTCGCTTGATAGTACATAACTACGACGACATGACGGGCGCATCACGCCCTGTTCAACCATCAGTTCCGCTGAACCGATCAGGGGTTCACATATCCCGGCTGATGCTCAGTCCTGCCGTCGGCATACTGAACCTTCAGACTCTTCAGGTCCACCTCATCCAATACCCGCACGTTCACAGGGTGCAGCTCCTTGGACCAGTTGTGCCAGTACCGGGCGAGCTCCGTCAACGAGTTGTGTGCATCCTCCGTCATCGGGTTGTGCTGGTTAGTGATAGGGACGCCGCAGGTCTTGCAGAAGGTCTTTGCAAGAATGTGGTGGGAGAAGGAGTAGCGGCCAATTTTGTCGTCGTCTCCCGTCAGTACGACCTGGTCGACGCCGGGGTACACCCAGATGTATCCATTCTGTGATTGAGGTTAGCACCGACCCTTCTGCAACAGCATGGGAATGTTGGCAGGACAGTCACTCACCCTCTCACAGATGCTGCAATTACAGTCCACAATCCTGTCTTCATAGGTCTCGTCGATTGGTTTGCTGATGACCGCCACCGTGACCGCGCCGCAGTGGCAGCTCCCGGTGTAGAGCTTGCCGCCTTCGATCTCGGCCGTCGGGTTCGGGCCTTTATGGACTGGGGGCTTGTACTTGGATCCCCAGCTCGCACCGTCGAAACTGCCAGGACGTCAACGGGTCGGATCGGACATGCCAACAATGCGGTACTTACGGTTTCTTCTCCATCCCGACTATATCGAGGTCTTGGATCGAGCGCACCTGCACTCCTGTTAGCCCTAATTTTGGGACCATCCCCTGCCGAAGGATTAGGCCAGTCCTCTTACATTCAGCACCATCTTCATATTCGGTGGCCCGTTGGGGAAGTCCACCATTATGGAGGTGCCGCAGTTTCCACAGAACTACAAACCAGTGAATGAGCCTCATAACTCGTTCTTGGAGGTTATTGTGCGCGAAGCGTCTTACCTTGTGGGCCATCTGTCCCGTACCAAAGCTGTAGCTAGAGAGCTCGCTCTCGGCGCCCTTGACAACGCGGAAGTCGTCACGAGCGGGCGCGACCCAGAGGGTCCCCTTCTTGACGCAGATGCTGCAGTTGCACTCGCTGACGCTCTTGATTTCGGGGACATCGGCCTCGTAGACGAAGGCGGCGCAGTGGCAGTTGCCGCGGTAGGTCCGCTTGGGCTCTTGTTCTTCGGCGGTATTCATGGTGAGGACTTGTTGGAGGAGTCAGCAGGCTTGTTCAATGCGCTTGACGGTATAGAGACTGAAACATGAACTTGAAACCGGGTGTCTATGAGCGGGTTTTATAGCCTCAAGTTGAAGGGATGAGATTGATCGAGAGAAAAAAATGGGCTTACGATGGCCTGTGGAAATCACTGTGAAATCGTTGTAGAAGCCATGAGAAATCCGGGTGAACAGACATACTCAATCTAGTGAATGAGCTAATCAGAGGCATGAATTTTACGGGGGATTTCCTCATGGAGATAGTCCTGTAATCAACCATTCGCAAGGGTTCCTGATAGAGATGACAGACACGCACATGTAATAGCATCGAACCGAGGAGCAATTTCAACAGTTGGGAATATGGCAAGAGGTGTAAGTCTTTTTTGTTCCCCGCCTGGCACCTAGTGATTAGTGAGCGCCACAAATTGTTGAGAAGAGTAGCCTCGATCCACCGCTCCTCGAGTTTTGTCCGGCCTAGCCTACTCGACGCGAGATACGGTCTGGGGCTGAGCATTGGCCTCGGCGGCTTCAGGATCATCGCGTGAAGACACGTATCCTTCACCCGGGTCACCCACATGACCTAACATGACATTGCTGACTGCATAGAGTGGCGGAACATCCCCGCGCATCTACAGGTATCGTCTGTGAACGCCGGGGTGCAAAGCTGGGACGATGCAAGACTGGAGTTGGAAAGGGTTGGTGCTCGCGCAAGCCACGGCGACGCCGCGGGTCCTGGGTGACGCCAAGCTCCCGCGCTATCAGGTGACTTCGACATGATTTCTAGCCAGAAATCCAGCTCGAAGGCCACGTTTCCTAGGTGTACCTCTGCGCCGGAGACAAACTTCACCCCGGGCTGACAGACGCTTTAACGTTGAGTAGGCGAAAAGCGGTTTGGTGTTGTGGAATGGGTTTGCCGTCGAGTCCCACATAGTAATTGTGAGTCATAAGGCCATGGACTTTTGTGAATCGGAGGCATGTCACAGCTACTAGCAGCTCATCGCACGGCTCAGTTGCTGAAGGATTCTCACTGGCATGAAAACCCCCGTCGAGCTCAACCGCAGGGTGAAATGCGATAAGCGAGGAGACAATAACTTCCTCCGAAGGACGACGTCATCTTCAGCAACGAAAGCGGTCGTTTGTTGGGTTTGCTGGGGTGCGGTTGGAGCCACCTGGCATTCTGAGCAACGTTGAGAGCAAACACCCACTTCCCACGTTTATGATCCCCACCGGGCCGGACCGTACGGAGAGGACGGCGTCTCGGGGGCCCGAGGGCCAACTGTGGATTGAGTTCCTTCTGCATACAGCTCGAGGATGGTCACGAGAAATACGGGATTCTCCGACTCTATAAATTCCGGAGCCGTTGAATCAGCTCGGGCTCGCCCCACCTTGCATTGGATAGAACCGACTAGCAGAAGCCGGGTCCGAGACTAGGATCGTGGATGGCTTACCAGCCACTGTACCGAGGACGGTAACCGCCAAGCCCCAAACCCGGCAGGCGCAAACACCGGATGCTTTCGGCTCTCCCAGGACCGTTTCTGCGGCATGGGCGGGTTTATAATCGCTTAATCAGTTGCGCAAGCAGTATCTCCATCCAATCGGCGGAATGCGCAACGCATTCGCCAAGAACACCGGCACCCGTTGGGGCTTCGCAAGTTCGAACTAGATTCGCAAATGGGGAGATTCCCCCGCATCAAAACTCCCAAAGATTGAACGCCGGTCGTCTCCCGCTTACAGAGGGTTCCGTACCGGCTCCCCTGTTCTCCGCTCCGATCGCAGGAGACAACCCTATTACGACGGCTATCATTCATCCCAGAAAAGTCTCAGCCAGAGAGGTGATTTACCTCGTTACCCCGTTTCACTCAACCGAGTCAAACCAATCTCCCTTCTGTCTTTCCTCATTCTCACCAGCCCGCAGATTCTGCCAAGGTGATCAACATCAGCCGGTTGCATTCAGTCACCATCACGGCCGATTAGTCAAATGGATCTTTGAGACCTTGTCTTGTTTTCCGTCGCAGCACCTGTATCTGTATAGTAGTGGGAACTCCCCTGCTCACCTTTTGTCATGGCCCAAATGAGGACCTGCAGGCTTTGACAAAATGTTATGGCTGGTTACCTTCCTTTATATACCCTTGCTCCGTTCCGTCTTGGGAGCTGCCGTGATGGGAAGTCGTCCGCCGGCAGTTCGTTGCATCGCATACGACGTGACCGGGCTTGGCGGCGCAGAAGCAGTCTAGCAACAAAAACAGCAAACAGCAGCAGGACAGCCAGAACAAAGCAGTTTCCCTCCAACTTGCCGACCTGCCCAGTTCCACTAAGTTTCGGTTGGCTGCATTAAACGAGATGAGTACAGGTTTGCTGGCTGGCCGAATGGCCCATATTAGGGCAGGAGGCGTCCTGTTTACCGTCATGCCTGCCGGTACTTTGCTCCATGACTTTGCGGTGGCCCCTGGCCGCGAGTCGCGAGAAGCCAGGTGGCGATGGAGAAGGAAGAGGAGAAATGATGGCCAAGATCTACGAACTGCCTTCCCCGCTTCCGGTCTGCCAGGGGGGGGCATAAAAAGCCTGCAGAAGTCGGTGGCTTGTCTCCGATACGGCGGGCAAGTACGGATGAAGACAGACCCGACGCCCATGTCTGATGTATTTGAAAGTGGTCCCTGCCTCCTGCTGCTGCGTGAGAGACCAAGAGGGACGACGTATGTCCCCTTCCCTGTTTTGTTGGTGAGACAGGCTACTGTTTGCACAAGCACTTGTTAGTCGGCCCCTCGACGTATATATCCTCCCTCTGGCGGTGGTCTCGAAGCCCTTCTCCCCCCAACCTTATCAGCTCTTTAAGAGGTTCTCGTAGGGGACGACTACACGAGTAAGGAAGCTCGGCACGGCACGCGGCAACAACTCCGCTACTGCTCCGGTACATGCTCAAATATGCCATCCGTCAAGTCCCTCATCGCCGTTGCGGCCGTGGGCGCAGCCATGCTCCCGGCAGTTGCAGCCCAGTGCGCCAGCCTGACTCCCGTCTCGCAACCTCAGCTCGCTCCAGGCTACTCCGCGAAGCTCATCTTGAACCAGCTCAGCGACCCTCGCAGCCTTCAGTTTGACAGCCTCGGCAACCTCCTCATCGTTGAGCAAGGAGGTACCGGTCTTCGGTATGTCAAGCTGGCGGACAATGGCGGAGTGAATGTCTGCGTGGCCTCTCAGAAGCAGCTCATTCCCAACGGAAACGTAGGCCACCAACACGCCCATCTGAAACTTCATCTGTCAACAGTCAACTGACTCTCGTTTAGCTCACGCACGGAATCGCCCTGTCGGCCGACGGCAAGACCATCTACGCGTCGACTGCCACGGACGTGTTGGCCTACCCCTACAATGCCGCCGCTGGTACCGTCGGACAAGCCCGATCGATCATCAACGGCATGGAACAGAGCGGATATCACCAGACCCGCACTCTCCTGATCCCCAAGGACAAGCCGAACGTGCTGCTCGTTTCTCGCGGATCTGCCCCGAACCTCGACCTTCCGACGGCTGAGGCCTCGTCCGGCCGCAGCCAGATTCGCGCTTTCGATCTACGCAAGCTGGCACAAGGCCCTGTCCCCTACACGTCTGGTGAAGTCTTCGGGTGGGGACTGCGCAACAGCGTCGGCGTCGGAGAGAACCCCCGGGACGGTGGCATCGTAAGTGTTAAATACGGCTAACGAGAGGAACCTGCCAGCTAACGACCCTTAGTGGTCGGTAGAGAACTCCCTGGATGAGATGGAGCGCGACGGCGTAGATGTCCACAACGACAACCCCGGCGAGGAACTGAACTACCATGGCAGCTACAAGGCGGCGCGCAACCCCTTGAAAGGGGCCAACTACGGCTACCCTAACTGTTTCGCTGTCTGGGAGCCCAGCACCATCACCGGCGTGCCGAACGTCCGGGTGGGAAGCCAAGTCATTCAGGGCAGCCCATCAGGCAATGTCACGGACCGGTATTGCCAGACGGTGCCTGTTGCGCCGCGACTCACCTTCACTGCCCACACGGCGCCTCTGGATATCAAGTTCCACCCCAACGGAAGATCCGCCTACATCTCCTTCCACGGTAGCTGGTGAGTATTGATGAATCGTGCAGTCAAACCTGATGTGTGTTGACGTTGTTTGCAGGAACCGCCAGCCCCCAGATGGCTACCGTCTCAGCAAGGTCGAGTTTGGTGCCAACGGACAACCCACTGCTGCGTCTACCAGTCGATCTGCTGAGATCAAGGTTGCGTGGAACCGCGACAACGCCGTCTGCCCTGGTAGCTGCTTCCGACCTGTCGGACTTGCTTGGGACAAGAAGGGCAGGCTGTTCATGGCCAGTGACTCTACTGGTGAGCTTTTCGTCCTCACGGTGCCTGCCTAGGGCCTGGGCGAGGCGTAACGCCGTTATACGTGAAGGTTGGAAGGTTATGGTCCTGGGTCTCATGGACATTTATCTTTCTCACGTTTTTGAGGGAATTTCTTGCACATATTTAACAGCCCGGTTACGGGACTCCACGAATATCACGGGATCGAGTAGCAACAACGACATGTTTGGCAGTGGAACTCCCCTCTCGCAGTAGCCACTCTTGCCAGGTTCCCTTTGGTTCCAATTGACTTGTCGATGGTCGGGCATTCGTCACCGACGCCCTTGCTCGTATTGTTGATGGGAAAAAACGTTGTACGCCAGAGCTTGGCAAGGGAAACGCTGCTTGTCAAAGAATGCAAACGAAACAGTTCCTCCCATCGAGATTGCCGAAGACAGGCAAGTGGGGAACGTTTGGCTGGTTGCTGTGCAGCGACGGCGAGCTTCGACCCTTGCATCGGCCCGGGTTGCAGCGGACCAAGCGGGGGTCTCCCAGGGCGCGTTGCCTGTGTGCCCGTGTTCCTGTCCGTTTTTCTCGCCCAGTTGGGGAAGGCGCTTCCTATCCAACCCGCACCAGAACGTGCGTCGACCGTCCGTACCGCGATGATGGCCGGGTGACAGGCACAAGTCTAGATGCAAGTGCTATGCAGATGCAACTACTAGCGCAGTGCTCCAATCAGAGGTTGCACCTCCGCCTTCTCAATCTCACTCTCACTCATCCCGTCCCTCCGTGTCATCCATCCACCCATCCGTTTCCCTCCATCCCCCTCCTCTCCCGCCTTTCGTTCAGCCTGGCGGTTTACTCCCGCCTTCATCCCATATAGCGTCCAGCCATCGCATCGCTCGTTGTTCTGTCACTGTGCGTACCGTTCTTGGTGCGAGCATTTGCGCCTCCGCCCCCGGGATTGATTAACATCGCTCGTAACGCCCCCCGTTGAGCGCCCGATACCTGTCTCAGGTTTTGCGACACTCCAACACCGCAGCCCGGTTCACCGAGCAAGGCGAAGCGCACCGCGCAGCTGCCAGTCTGAACCTTGATCAACATCTTGAGTGCATCACGGCCTACTGCCGCTTGACCGCACCGTCCGGCGACTTGTGGGACGGTCTGTGCGATACAGCGTTACAATCAGCCGTCGAAACCGTCGTCGCGCCTCTGCAGGCGCTTGCTTCGCGACACGCAAGTACCGCATCGTGCAGTTTCCCCACGTCGTCCCGACGCGCAGGCCTACAGAGCGCAGAATGCCTCTCATCCATCGTCAGACCACCGACGGCGTGGTTGTGGTCCCTGCCACCTACGGCGGCTATTCTGATCTCGGCCCCGGTGCGATAGCCGGCATCACCCTCGGCGCCGTCGCCGGGTTTCTGCTCATTCTTTGGATGGTGTACACGTGCCTCAACTTCGGCCGGCCGGTCGAGGCCTCATCGTCGTCGGTGTATACCGCCACGGCATCGGTCGTCTCCGTGCGGCCGTCCAAGAGTCGGCATCGTCACCACAAACACCGCAGCCCGCGGGCGAGAGTGATCGCGACGGAAGAAGTGAGGGTCCGGGGGAGGGAAAGCCTCAGTAGGCCTCCGGGCCCGGTCATCGTCGATGCCGCGCCGCCGATGATGCAGGAGCGCAGGGCAAGCCGGCCGCCGCCGCCAAGGGTCGTAACGGATGACGAGGAGGACGAGGTGGTGGTGATCGAGGAACACACGCCGGAGAGGCGGCGGCGGCGGCACAGCGGCTCTCGGAGACACAGCCACCGAACGGACAGCCGGCGACGGAGCCGGGATTACTGAAGTTGGCGCGGTCATGTACCTGGATCGGAACCTTTTCTTTTCCTAGCGGCCGGTTGCTGCCGGGGCCATGTTGTAATGTATCAGCCTTGTGGCAGGAGGATGTGCGCCCCAAAGATGAGCTGCAAGTGCGGCATTTCTTCGGGGACGATGAGCGATGCTGTACGAATGTTGGATCTAACGACGAATGGGGCACACTGTACGTCAAAACACGGAGGTTTATGTTGGAGACACCGACCGACGCCGGAGAGAAACCGGAGATCAGATGGAAGAATGAGGGTGGGGTGGGGTCGTTCCGGATGCGAATCACGGGAGGGATGACGGTGGTCGTGTTCGGTCTCAGTACGAAAGCCCGCATTCCACTACCCCGGAATGCTGATCTTGGGGCATTTCCCGAATACGGCGGGTGCAGAGATCCCATGATCGCCGCTTGACTCGCCGGATGACGACAACGCGAAGCGTAGCCTCGGTAGCTAGTGTTCACGAAGAGGTTGCCGTTCGCTCGGCTTTGCTGGTGCGCCTGATACGGTCGGACCAACAGGCTGGGAAAGGCTGACCTCGAGCGCGAGCATATGGAGAAATTGTAAGTGCAATGCAGCGTCTGGTGGGCGAAGCTGGAAACTGTATGCACATGTTGATGTACTATGGATCCTTCGATTCCGTCCGATTTACTATTGCAATCTCGAGTTCCATTTACAAGCAAAGCAAAGCATCCAGGCTCAAGCTCGGTGTGATTGCCATCAGCTGACTACCACCATCATGCATAAATCAATCCAGGTGCGCGGAATGCACGAGATCGACGATGCGATGAGCGTTCCTGGACAATGGTCAGGGAAGGAGGCTTTCCCGCCAGGTTTAAGCTCTGCCGATGATGACTGGCAGGTACCCAGTGGGATTGGCCAATGGCAGGACGGGAGTAGCATTTCACATGCTTTCCCCGGACCGCTCTCAGAAGGGACGGCGGGACGCCACGCCCCAAATAGTTTCAGAATGACATCACCCACGAGCGTCGGCTTTCTGGGGAAGGGCCACAAACAGCAAGACACGAGGGACTCTGGTAAGGCCCCCAGGCACGTTCCCCGATTAGCGATCTTGGGAGGCGCCATTCCAACTCCTTTCCGTCACCAATTTTCTACTCTGCAGCAGCCCAGAGCTCTTTGCTTGTGAGACATCATAGCTCCCACCCCGCGGATTTATCAAGCTGTCAGCTGGTCGGGGCCGGCCTTCTTTTAAACGTTTGGCTTTCCTCATTCTTTCTCTCTCTCTCCCTCTCTCTGGCCACTCATCATTCAACCGCCGGGCCTCTTTTTCTCTCTGCCATACGCCGACTTGGCAAAACCATTACCGAATTCTCACAGAACTCGCTAGCTCGAGCGGTATCAGCAGCCACGCTTGTCGGCAGTTCGTCGTCTTTACACCAGTTCCGCACCCTTCACGACACGGCGGATTCGCAGTTCACGCGGCGTAAGATGGATCATCCAGGTACGCAAGTCGTTTGCACCCTGAGCGGGACAGTTCCCACCCACCACCTTTGCGGACCCTCGTTGCAGATCCCTTCGGCCAAGAGACGCGATCGCGCCTGACCAGACACCGTGGGTGGCTCTGGTCCATCGTCGTGTACATCGCCGCAACAGAACACAACCTCATCCCTCCTACGAACCTGATCAATATCACTAACATTCACCCGCAGTAAAGGAGATCAAGACCCTCATCCGGGACCTGGTCCAGGGCTCCCCTGAGAAGCAGCAGAATGCACTCTACTCCAACTTTGCCGAGGACGCCGCCTTCACGCACCCTTTCTGCCACGTCCCGTCGTTTGGGAACGTCCAGATCCCTTTTCTCTTCCCCGTCAACTCGCGCTGGCTGATCCTCATGGTGTATCGCTGGTATCGCATTCTAAGCCCCAACATTGACATAGAAATCGAGTCTTGTGGTACGTACAACTTCGATATGCTCATCTCGGGTTCCTTGAAAAGCGCGCAAGCGGCGAGCATGTAGACTCGCAATCGAACGCTAACCCCTCCACAGTGCAAGACCAAAAGACCAACCTTCTCTACGTCAAGATGCACCAGGACTTCCGCCTCTGGTTTGTGCCCTTCTACAACGCGCCCGTCAACTTCGTCGTCGTCCTCCGCCTCGAGACCCGCACCGTCGACGCCAACGGCAACCCGCTGCCCCGCGGTTACGGCGACCCCAACACGGTCGGCAACCGCCAGCGTCAGTTCATCGTCAGCCAGGAGGACCACTATCAGGTCGGCGAGTGGCTCAAGTTTCTCATCCCCTTCTTCGGCTACTGGACCTGGCACGCCTGGACCCTGTTCGCCACGGGACTGTGCTTGGTCGGCGCCTTCTTCGGATACCCTCTCACCTTTCTCTTCCAGCAGTTGGCCGCGAAAAACAGCACCAATGGCGATGGCAGCAGTCAGGAGAATAAGAGGGAGTAGGGCGGCCTCAGTTGGCTACCGTGGGCGGGTCCGCCAATGTTCGACTGGGCTTCTGGAGCTTTTGCTACGCGTATGAGGTTATTGAGAGGATTCATTGTTTGATAGCAAGTGTGATCGGCCGGCATGGATGGAAATGTTTGTATTAGTTGTAGCCGGCAACCAGTGTACTGAGGCATATTTAGCCACTCTTGCGGAGCATCAAACACAGGCTCGAAGCATTAGTTGTTCCTTGTGTTCGTGTGGGTGATGAAAGGAATCAAGTAACATTGAAATGCTTCCGCCAGGATGCGTAACAACCCAGCCCATTAGCAGAGCGCGGCTCTCCCTCTCCCGCCTCGACGTCCCATTTTTGCCTCGCCGTGCCCATCACCCGGCGCCCCGTCTTCCGAGGCAAGGCCCGTACACCGCCCCGTTGTACGGGGGGAGGAGAACGTCCCGGACACCAAGCCGGAGCTCGGCGCGATACATACGGCTTTGCAATACCGTGTTCTGGTCGCTGTGTGGGGGACAAAACATACGGCGACGACGGCGCCTCGCTGGCTCGTCATGCGTGGCCGCGGCGTGTCGAGCATCCAGTTGATCAAGCGCCGTCAATCATATCGAGCGCGAGAAGACAATTCAGGCACATCGGAGAGTCCTCATCGTCATTCGGAGGGAAGAAACAAAGGTTGAATATCTCGCTGGCTCGCCGCCTAACCCCCCATGCACCAACAACAAGAACCCCCTTCCCGTTCCCCTCGACTCTCACTCACTCTCGCTATTTGGGGTATACCAATACAGAATGATCCAAAAGCTACTCTTCTCGCGTCCGGTTCCCCTTTTTTGCTTTTATATACCGTCCCGCCTGCTTCCGTTCTTCTCGAACCGTCCGGGTCCGCGGCTCTTACAGCCTCTTTTCCCCGAGTGCCAACGTCGCGGGTCGTGTTCGCTGCCATTCGCATCTTTCGTACGTATGATGATTACATGTATACCTCGCTCGCAGGTCCGAGTAGATTCACTCGCAAAAGATATCCGACGCGCCGGCGTGAGAGCAGTGCTTGGGATCCTCGACGTAGTACTTCACGTCTACATTCCACTTCTCCCATTGGCATTCGCGCTTCCATTGGGACCGGAACCCTGCTGCTGATCTGACGATTGCTGCTGCTGCGGCGGCTGTTGCTGCTGGCCGCCGAAAAAGAAGCCGTCAAATATGTTCATCTGCTGGCCGTCGCTAAAGTCATGGTGCATGTTGTCCCAGTTGATGCCGAACCCCAGATCGAGCTGCGGCGTAGTCACGTCCCCGGACCCGCTGAGCTCCCCGTTCGGGTTGCCCTGGAGGCTCTGGAAGAAGTCCATGGTCTGGATGTCTGGGTACTCGCCCATGCCGTATGAGCCTCCCTGCTGTTGTTGGTTCGCGAAGGGGCCGCCGCTGCCGGATCGCTGTGTTGCCACGCGGCGAGGCACCGGCGGAGAGGCCACGAAGGTGGGGTCGATCTCCGAGGGGCTGCCCTGGCTGGGAGCCATCATGTTGAAGTCGTTGCCGCGCGGGGAGTTTCGTGGGGGGTGTTCGCCGGTGACGGAGAGGCTAGGGGACGAGAGTGTATCGGATAGCGCCAGGTCCATTTGGAAGTTGTTCTGCTGCGGCTGGTGCTGTTGACGGCGACGGGGCACGCTGGCGCCCGACGTGGACGCCCCGTCGCCGGAGGCGGAGCTCCATTCGAACCTGTTCTCGCGCATCTTGCGCGGTGGCACCGAGTTGAAGCCGCCGGTCGAGTTGGCCATCTTGATCGTGGCCTTTGCCGTCCGGTCAAAGGCGTCGCGGCAGGTCTCGGCAGGCGGACACTTGTCGATCAGGTCAGTGAACACCGACTTGGCGGCCAAGATGGTGAAGTCGACTTCGTCCATGGTCTGTTGCTTCGCGTCAGGACAGTATTCTTTGACCGCAGCAGAGAATGACTTACCAGCCTGCTTCTAACAATGGGTGAGTGCCAGATGGCGTATAGGTATGATATGCCGGCCATGAACAGATGGTGCGTCGAAAGGTAGGTATAGCTGACCAGCCCACTCAAGTGAAGCTGACGGTAGATACGCAGGATTTTCTGCCCAGCTTCAGCGACCTTGAGATAGATCCTGTCCTCGTCCTCCCGCAGCTCCGCCTGGAATGCTGTCGGACTATTCACCTCGTTGGAGGTGTTGTATTCGCCCTCGAACAGGGCAGGCACGCTCAAACTCTGGCGGTAGAGCATGATTATGGCCTGCCAGTAGTTGAGCTCCAGGAACTCGGTCGAGAACGCCACGCCCGTCTCCTCCCTCGTCGGCGCCGAGTTCTTCCACTGGTACAGCCTGCGGTCGATGTCGATGCGCCACGAGCGGAAGGAGTCGAACTTGACGAGGAACGGGGACGGCAGGTGGGTGTGCATGTCCGAGTTGGTCAGGTTCTGCCCCGAGGCCCGTACAACCTGCGTTTGGTTATATTGTAGCACCTGTAGGATCTCAGACTGCAGCAGTCGCAGCTTGAAGTAGTGGTATGCTACATGCTTATAGCTCGGCTCTGGCGAGTCGGCAGGCACCTCCAAGAACCCAGTCGGCGCGATGTACTGGTCATCCAGAAGCGAGGGGAACTCGGTCGTGATGACCTGGTCGCTGATGCCGAAAGGCCGTCCGACGCAAGTGCTCACCAGGCGGTCCAGAGAGTACGTGCACCACCATAGCCTGCGCCTCATATCGCGGATATACAGTCTTCTGCCCCTTTCGCGTGATTGGGCGTTTCTCGCCTCGTCCGCTTCGCCGTTCTCGTCCTTGACCTTACCAGAGGGATCAAGCATTGTTGTTTCCACGTCACTGCCGTCTTCATAGTGCAGGCCCAAGTCCACAGCCAGCCGCACAGCGACGCCAATGATGTACCTAAGGAGTCAGTCAATATCGCGGCTGGCCAAGAAAAGATTATCAGCAAGGCACAACTCACCAAAGACCGGGGGGCACGGGCCGTAGGAGCGCAAAGTTGGCCAACAATAGCACAGCTTGCAACACCTCCAGACCCCCGCCACTGTTACCGAGACAAGCCTCGAGATGCACGATGGCGCTCGCGTGGTACTCCTCCGGCTGGGCTTGCCCAAACTTGTTCGCATCTGCAGGGTTGCGCGGTCCGGCACCTGAGCCCTCCGACTTCACGGGCTCGCCCACGATCACGCCGCACCCGATCGCAAAAACCATGTTCAACATGTACAGCTCCCGGGGCCCTCGCGGCCCGCCCGGGCTGGTGTACGCCCGATCGAACATTTGCATGAACTCGCCGCGGTGGAGGATAGGTATTTGAGGGTTCGCGTGCTCAAAGTAGAGCGTTACGAGTCTCGTTCCCACGTCCCTCTCGGGAAAGTTTGCCGGGCGAATCGTGGGTTTCGTGTGAAGCCCGAAGAAGGAATCGCGCATCGACGTCCCGCTGCCGATGGGCAGACCTTTGCCTCCGGTCCGGTCCTGAGTCCCGTTGTGATCCGACACGGAGTATTGTACGGCGGCGAAAACGACGCGGTTGAAGGAGACGCCCGAAGCCGAGGCCAGAGACCGCGGCTTGGACGGACTGACGATGTCGAGCATGCCCGTGCCTCCGGTCTCCGCCTTCTTGGCCTTCTCCAGGTCGGGACGGTGTACGCTATTCTTCGCCGGACCGGATCCGTCGATGCTCTCGGAGCGCGCTGATGGGGCAGCATCTGTGGTTGATCTCGCAATGTCGGCACCGGGGCGCGAGCAGAGCTCCAGGTTCTCGGCGGGGGGGAAGGGGATGTTGTGGTTGGCGAGTAACGCCTCCAACTGCTCCACGCGCGTTTCTAGATAGAAAACATAGCTGAACCACATGAGTTAGCAAACTCGTCGACGATACCAGCGCCGCTGCGCTAGCAAAGCAAGAGGACTGTCGGCCCGAGAGGGCGGTGTACCTTCTGGGAATCTCCTTCTTTGTGATAGGGTCGTAGCCCACGCACGCGACGCCGGCCTTTGCACAGCTCGCGCAGCTGGGCAGCTTCTGGTCGCATCGGTTCTTCCTCAGGCGGCAGCGGTTGCAGGCGCTCACGTTGCGGAAGTTGCTGCTCTGGCCAGCCTTTCCCCCGGACTTGTCGACCGCGGCGAGGGCGGCGCCGGCGCCGGCGATTGGGTCGTTCTGCTCGGCGGTGGACGGGCTCTGGTCGATGCCGGCGGAGGTCGGCG
>JAIMZG010000449.1:0-15482 GCA_020466075.1 Colletotrichum coccodes
CCAACTGCCTTGCTTTTGCCTGTTGTTCCAACAGAAGAGATAAGACGTGGGTGTGTGCAGATATAAGCACCCCTTTCCTTTGCTATATAATATAGTACAGGTGGGTATGGCTTTATAGAGCGTAGAGGAGCATTTCTGGTTGTGGGCTTAGAGTTCATCTATAAGAACGTTGGAATAAAGTTGCCAAGGCTCTTCGATATGAGACGTACCATAAGCAACCAGGAAAAAGAAGAGACCCCCCCCCAAACCAAAGGAACCATAATAAGATAGACTAACATGACTTGGCAAAACATGCCAATTAAAGGTAAGAAAGTCAAAAGAATCTTGTAGAGAGAGGATTGTAGAGAAGACGAGAGATCTAAATGATGCAACATCTAATATTGACTTTCCCACCCCACCCAAATGAGCCACCTCCCACCCAGCTCACTCTCACCATCCCCCTTCAAGCAGCGCCTCCAGTTGAGCCTCGGGGAGGCTCTGAAAATAGAACCCATGTAACCCTGTGCCGCCTGACCTCTGGGCTGCTCTCCTCGGAAAAGAAACGGTTTCATCAAACCGGGCGACCACGTCGTCCAGGCTAAGCGAGGAGAAAGTCCGGGGGAAGGAACACCAGCTGGGCGCAAATTGAGTTCCGGGCGTTCATGACTGCAGGTGAATTACCAGATCACCCGTTGCGTTTGAAACCTATGGCGCTCGACGAAGAGTGGCCTGGACAAGTTTAGGGTCATTCATCGTGCGGCAACTCGGTCGTTCCCTAAAGGGTGGTAATCGTCGACTCTCAGAATGCCAGTCGACTCGGATCAAGTTTAGATGGTTTCAATTTCAACAGCCTAAGCAGCTTCCTAGCCCACCGCGCCGCCGGGGCATCATCGTCGCGTCTCACATAAAAACGATCGACGCGAGACCCCGCACAGTAGCGACGGTCGAAGGGCGCGAGGACCGACGGTCCCCTCCCCTCGGTCCCACCCGGCTTGCTTGCCGAGCACAGAAGATCGCCGGATAAAATACAACCAAAAAGACACCCGCCCTGTCCCGTTTCCTTGAGTATCCCGATATTCCCGTCGCGCCAAAATGGTCCCTGGTTACCGAATCCATGTTTACAATTGAGTCGCCTCCTCCGGCTTTTCTCGCGTGTCTCGTGCCCTGACCGACCTCCCTCCGTACGTTGCGGGCCCCAAAGGCCCAGCCCCTCGCCGAGGAGCAGATCCTTCTGCCCGTCCTCATACACAGCGTCGGATCATCATTCGTATGTGTCTTTGAACTTTCGGCTCCCCCGCCCCCGGCGCCTAGCCGAGCGACGGACTGCCCTCCCTGCTCCTTGACTCGAAGCTCTCCACCATCTTGAGGACCCTCGTCCGCGGCCGCGCCACGCTCATAACCTCGGCTGTGCGCAGTGTCAGCGACGGTCGCGGCTCTGCAGAGTCCTCCCTGCTAGGCAGCGGGTGTTGGTGGCCGGACGTGCCGCCGTCCTTCGGCGGCGGGAGATGGACCAGTCTCCTCCCGCGGACGGGTGACCCGTCTCCGGGAGATTCCGGCCTCCGTTGTTCCCCGGGGGCGTGGTCGTCGACGGCGGTTTCTTTGCCCTTGCCTTTGTCCCTGTACTCCTCCTGTAACGCCCTCTTCTCGAAGTCCACGTCCGATCTGTCCAGCCCGTCCATCTCGTCCTTGTCTGGATCCACGAGGATGGCCTCCTCCTCCCTCTCAATCTCGGCGTTGACGACCCGCAGCCTCTCCTTGGGCACGGTGAACATGACCTGTACCAGCCGCTGCTCGATGGCTTTCTCAATGTCCCACTCGTCGAGGGACTTCTGGTCAATGTCCCAGTCGTGCCGGCCCTGCTTCCTGCGCAGGAGCTCGGCGCCGCCGATCCCAGATAGTCCGACCAGGCGCGGCTCGTAGTCCGAGCTGACCTGGTCCAGAGACAGGCGTCGCACGCTCTCGTGGTTGCTCGAGTCCGAGGAATCGTTGACGCCGCTGCTGAACACCCTCCTCAGGCTCCCCAGCCACCCCAGCGACCTCCGCGGTTTATGCTTGCTGGGACTGCTCGGCATGTGAACATAATCCTCCTCATCGTCGTCCGCGTGCTCGTTAAGTGGCCTCTTCCCCTGCAGAAGCAACGACGGGCCCTCGGCTTGGAGGGCGTTAAACGTGGTCTTGGCGGTCGAGTACGTGTGCCCGCTGCTGCTCGAGGACGAGGAGGTACCCACGCGGTTGTCGGTGATGATGGTCAGGTTATTGGGTCCCGGGCTGGCGCGCCTCGTGGACGCCGAGCGCGTCGGAACGCTGATGGCGCTCCGCGCGGACTCGGAGACGTTGCTCGCCGTCCGCTCGTCGTCGGCCATGGACCGGGCCGAGCGCATCGACTCGCGCCGCGTGGGGGAGACGCGGCTGTTGCGGCGAGATGGTATGCGCGCGAGGAGGGCCTCGGCGGCGTCGACGTCGGACTGCCAGTCTTGCACCTCCGGGTCCCGTCTGAGGAGAGCCTCGGGGCTGGGCGTCATGGAGTTGCGGTTGCCGGGGTTCAGTATGGGGACGGAGCTCGTCGGTGTCATGAACGGGTCGGCGTGTCCGGGGCTCGTCGGCGTGGCAGGCTCCCGGCCCCTTTGCCTGGATGCTCTCGCGTTGCTGCCGTGCTCGGTGTCGTCTTCGTCTGCTTCGTAGATCGGGTGGATGTGGCCCGGGGTGGTGAGGTTCGCGGCTGGTTGGTATGCGCCCCTGGCCGCGCGAGGGATCGGTTTGCGTGGAATGAGAAGGCTAGGCGGCTGGTAGGTGCCTTGGCCTCCCGGGTTCCGACCCGATCTCAGCGATTCGTATCCCAGTGATCGATCGATTGTTTCGTAGGGGTCGTGGCCGCCAGTGTACCAAGAGTGGCTTGTCCAGGGGAACACCGGCCCGTCGTCTCGCTCCATCATGTAGTCGTCCGGGTGCAAGAACCGCGACGCGTCTTGTGCCAGCGATTGCACCGTCTCGTCTCTCGCTTCTTTCTTCCTTCTCAGGTGTCTCTTGTAGCAGAAGTAGACCAAAAACGCGCCGACCACCGCAGCAAGCCCGACGCCCAGGCCAACGCCGAGACCGACCCTCTTGATATTGTCGTTTCCTCCGGGGCTGCTACCAGATCCGCCCGAAGAAGCGTCGAAGTTGGGATTCGAATAGCTCGAGGTCCACGACATGGACGTCATGTTGAGGAACCTGAGGCCTGTCCCACTCGACTGCCTCTTCTTCTTGGACCCGGAACTCGTAATTTCGTATCCTCCGTAAACCATCATCACGTTTCCAGGCAATATCGCCGCGCCGTGGCCGTAAATCCCACCATCGGGTTGTTGCGACGGAATCGACCACGTCCAGTCGCCGTACGTATCGCCCATCTTTAATAGTGCCAGCTGCGGAGAGGCGGGCTGGGTCACGCTGCCGACCCAACCTCCCAGGACGATGAGAGCAGTGCCATCCTCGTTCAGCACCGCCGTGTGCCCGGATCGACTCTCGACGCCGTCAGCGCCCCCTCGCTTCTCGACGTCCTTGACGGCGAGCTCGCTGCTGCCGACGCGCGAGGTACCGACTGTCGCAAAGTTCCACGACTCCTCGGGCAGGCTCCAGATGGCGGCCGAGCTCATGTTGATGAACGCCTGCTGCGTGTGGCCGCCGAGGAGGACGTAGCGGTTCTGCTGCGTGACGATGCCGGACCGGTTCGATATCGACGGGCTCAGCGGCGTGAACGTGAAGCCCGCCTCGGCAAAGGCCGGGCCTTTCCCGGAGATGAAGTTTGCCGTATATTCCGGCGCCCCCGAATCCGAAGGGGCCACCCTGAGCATCGATTTCGTGTACGTCGCGTTCCCCTGCCACGTAGACTCGTCCGTCGTCGGGGCGAGACACATGCCGCCGTACGAGTACAGCACGGGCTCGGACATGGTCGGGGCGAGGGTGGCCGAGAAGCTGATGCCGGCGCCGAGGGCGTAGGGACCGGCGTCCGAGTCCGCGGTCCCCGGTAGTGTTGCTGTCTTCTTGCGCCATGACCCGGAGCTGGCCGCGGCCCCGGCCGCCGCTGGCGAGTACGCCCAGACGTCGTAGCCTTCGGCCGACATGCAATCCCCGGCCTGGACCATGACCGACCCGTCGTCGGCCATGGTCGGGAGGAAAACGGTCGTGTCCGTCACGTCCTCGAGGAACGGCAGGCTCGTCGATATCGTCTCGAGGCTCGCAGCGCCGTCGATTGTCGCCGAGACGTTGACGGACAGCAGCTCGACGCCGGTGGCGGTGCCGCGGTGAAAGATGTAGGCGAGGCCGCCATTGCCGCTGGTGTTGGCTGGCGAGCCCGGCTGGGAGGAGGGTAGCAGGATGGTCGTCGGGACGTAGGGGAATGTTTGCTGGGACGAGGCCAGGGAGGTGAAGAGCAGCGAGGCGACGGCGGCGAGGGTGGTGGTCCTGCGCGCAGCTGCCGCCTCCGTCCCGAAGGCCCACCGGCCGGCCGTCGTGGTCATGATGGTCCGTGGAAGTTGTCGTTTGCGGGCGTGGCCCGTCCACCCGGGTCTCGTTTGTAAAATCGTGTGCGCCGACCGCTGAGCGGTGGTCAATTCATTGTCTTGTTCCTCCTTGTTTGCCAGTTTGCGACGTCCTCGTTGATGCGGCGTAGGTTGTTGGTCTGGGGATCTAGAACAAACGAGCAGGCATCCTTTTTCTTCCCCCTTCCTGTCGTTTCCCTTTGACTAGCTGGCTGCGAAAATGGGCCTTTTTCGATGCGTTTGACGAGAAACGATAAGCGGACGAGGTAAAGAAGCACGGAGCATGCGGGAAAGAGGAGGCCAGAGCTGGGTAGGATGGAGAAACGACCCCGGACCAGGCGATAGATTGATCTGATGAGCAAATGGAGGGGTTGGGGGATGGTTGCGGTGGTTCGGCCGGGCTCCTGCGGGTTTCTGCAAGGTAGTATCCGCAGGTTATCGAGCAGGTTGGGATGTCAACAAATCGAGCGGCTCGATGTGCAGGGGGGCAACGAGGGGTTCGCGGCTCCGGTGGGAGAAGAAGAAGCAGACGCAGATGCTATGTCGTAAAGACCGCACCAGGAAAGCGTCTTCCGGGGCCCGTAACAATCCGTCGAGGCCGCGCACTTCAATTCTTCAAAGGGAGGGGGGGCTAGAAGGCCAGAACCAAGGTCTCATCCGCGCCGCAGGTTAGCAGCGACGAGCGATAGCGAAGACGGGGCCAATGGACGGCTGTCAAATGGCATCATGAGGAACTCGTGGCAGGCCGGGCCTTGCTTGGCTTAGCACTCCGAGTAGTCGAGTTCCGTCAGATAGCTAGGTGCAGGGCTTTGTTTTGGGGCGTCCGGCGCGGCTGACAACCCCGTCGCCGGAGCAACGCCCCGCCACGGTGATGAGTCTCGGCTGGCCAGACCCCTGCTGACTGATGTACGCCATTCTCGATCTGCGCTAGTGCCATCAGTATCCCTGGTGCCGTTCTTTGTTCTCCTCCTCCAACCACCGCCGTGATCATGTACGTGTTTCGATCTTTGTTAATCTCCGGTGGGCCTGATTGTTCGACCACCACAGCGAGCGGGGCGGCGTTCATGTTTCTGTGTGAAATGATCCATGGAATCACGTGTTGGACATGAGGGAGCAACGTAGTGTATCCGAGCCCGATTGAACCGTTCAAGGCTCTCCCAAGTACGCCGGTTGTCTAACATTGCCCAATCAACCCGCAGTAGTCACACGCCATACACGCAGCCTTACGCTACGCCAATGCGGAACGATAGTCATCTCCGTCAACCTCGAGCCGCATGTTTGACACTTGCCCCTGGACTGTCGTGCCACCAAGACAGCATGCATCACCCAGATTGAGCCACGTCGGCTGCGCCACCATCGAGGACATCCATCTAACGAACCTTCCAAGTCCACGACCCGTGCTTCTTGCTATCGCGTATGCCACCATCCTCCCTCTCTTTTAGTCGATGATAATCGAAGTCGAGTCTTCCGCGGGTGCCCGAGTGGTCCCGGCTGCCTCGTCCACCAACGGCGGCGGGTACGCAGGAAACAGCTTGTGGTACACGACTGGCACCTTCTTCAGAGCCTCCTTCACCTCCCTCTCCAGAATCCTCAGCTCCTCCGTCTTCTCCCTCACGTCGGCTTCGAGAACGGATACCGCCTTCTCCAGGCGCTCCGGGCCATCCTTCAACTCCGAAGTCCCGTAGTACTTCTCAAACTGCGCGTTCGTGAGACGCGCCCTCTCCAGCTCCATGGCAAGCGTCTCGTTGTGCTCCTTCATCGCCTGCGTCGACGTCGTCAGGCGGTGGTTCTGGATCTCCACCCGCGTCGTCTCGTCCAGCTTGTCCTTGTACTTGCTCTCCCAGTCCGAGACGCGCGCCGGCCACACGGGCGTGACGACCGACACCACCGTGGGTGTGACTTCAAGTTTGCGGGTCTGCTGCACCGCGGGGTGCACGCCGTGCGCGGGCAGGATGAAGATGGTGCTCTTGCCCTTGCCCTGCAGCCGGTAGAAACGTGTCTTGACGTCGTAGAAGACGAGGCCGCGCGCGTAGAGGTCGCCGCCGCGCTGCTCGTTCCACATGCGTTCGCCGTAGGTGCCGTTGGACGTCCATATCTCCTTCTTGTATTCGATCTGCGCCTCCTCTCGGTCCAGCGTCCGGTGTAGGTAGTCAAATACGTCGTCGCCAGCGTTCGCGAGCACCCATTTGTCCTGCGGGAAGGCGAGCTCGCGTCCGGACGAAGCGTCGGGGCCCATCTTGGAGAGCATCTGCATCGGGACGGCGGCTTCCCCGGCGGTGACGTCGAGAGCGTTGGCGTAACTCAGCTCGAGCTCGTGCATGCGGGCCACAAGGTGCTGGTTGAACAGGAGCCATTGGCCCAAGAGGCTGTTGCGGACGGCACTCATCTCCTCCGAGTCGGTCTCGGCGTCGGTAGGAAGGAGTGACATGAGACCCCCCGTGGCACTGTACTCATGATCCAGCATCTCGAGACACTCGTTGGCGTGCAACGCCAGAGCGCTGTGGGTGGCATACGGGCGTGGCTTCGACCTCTTCTCCGTCTTCCTCTCGAAAGGCTGCAAGGGACAGTGGTGGACGATGCCTTGGGTATCGGACTGGTGCTGAATGTGATTCATGAGATCGCTGAGCGGCTTGTGATGCCATTCGTCATCGTTCTGATACCGTTGATTCAAGTCGTTGAGCCAGTCGAAGGCTTCGTTATCCCTGAAGGACTTTTTGATGCGCCCGCGTGTGTTTGTTTCGTTGTTGATCTCAGCATATTGGGTCGTAGGCGCCAGCTTGGCAATGAGAATGGTCAGCGCTTGAGCATGCTGTTTCAGAGCGAGCAGTGTCGGTGCATGCCCATGTGTCGAGAGGTATCCGCAATTGACGTGACGCAGGAGATCGATGTCCAAGCCGGCGGCCGAAGGATAGGCAGAGCCGTGGCTACCATCAGGATGGAGGATCTCGCCGGTGAAGCGAGATTGGTAGGCGTTGGCATACGGGGTCTCGTCAATGTGGCCCCGAATAGCCTCCCGGTTTGTGGAAGCCTGCGAAGACATGGTGATACGGAGTTGCCAGTGCCTCTAGTACAGATCAAAACCAACAGCGCAGACCTGGCCGGTAATGCGAATTAGGACACGAGTTGATACCGAATAAAAGGAACATAGTTGGGAAAACGCGGGTTAATCACTGCTATTGCTCAAGGAGCTGGCGGCCAGTTCTCTGGCAGCACATACATGCTGCTGTAACTTTAACAAAGGAGATGTTGCGATGCTTCCGGCGTCTGATTCAGCAACGGCAAGGCGAACAAAGGCCGTGCAACGGTAACGATAATGCATCTTTTTTAAGAACAATAACAGAGTTCATGTTGGGCTGCTAAAAGAGATGACATGGCCATCGGAGCTTTGAGATACCTCGACCAAGGGATGCAAAGCAGCCGAAGTCCCCTCATCATCTGTACACCCGAAAGATGTTGCGCAATTCTTTCTTTCTTGTCTCGGAGAACATCATGCTTGCCTTTCGTTGGACAGAAGAGGACGGAGGGAGGAGGAGACAAAGCGCACATTTTTGGGGCTTGTCGGACAGAAGTCGGGATGATCAGTCCACAAAGATTTACTCGTGGAGCAGAACCCCTCAATGCTGACGAGAATTGGCGAGATTGGGCAGGCTACTCAGGCGAGCAACTCCACGACCACATTCGCGGGTCTTGGCAAAATGTACTCTGCTCCTCTAGGGAGGTCATATGCTTGTCGCTTGAGCAGGGCGAGATAAGGGATCAATCGGTCCCATCCAAGTGCATGCTCGAAACGGTGAGTGGATTGGCTGCCAAAACCCTGGAGGGCTCATCACAGCGCTGTGTGAAGCCCTCGAAAAAGTCGGCTTGCTCCCGCTGGAGACGTCAGCTGGCGGAGGTCTCGACGAGCGTCGAAATCGCGAAAATGCCGCGGCCGTTGGCTGGTGGGTGCTATTTTTTAGTACCGCCGACGGTGGTCTATCAGGTGTAGTCTCGAACGGGGGACTCAAATAGAGTTTAGAACGGCCGCCAGGGTTCCCAACTTCTCATTTCTCAACGGAGAGGTCCGTAATTGGGGCGACGCCGTCCGGGATACTTGATGAAGGGGACCGAGAGTGGTATGGGGGCCTGGGCCGGTCGAAACGCGGCCTCTTCAGCTAAAGAGAGCACGCTTGGGGGGCACAAGACCACAAATCTGCAAGAGGTGCAGCACGTCCAGCTGTACAGGCTCAGGTAGGTTGCCGAGGAATTGCAGCTTGCACTCGTCGGGCAGCTGGGAGTGCTTTTTGCAGATGTTACCATCGTGTCTGGGGACTGAGCGTGGGCGCGGGTTCCATTCCAACTTGCACGTCAGGAGCATGCTGCTGGCGCGAGACGTCAGAAATCAAAGGGAGAAACGGGGCGGCTGCCGTCGTCGACCGTCGTACTGGTGGTGGCAGTGACCCGGGCGTTGTCTGATTCTCGGCCGGGCCGCTTCGTCCGTTGTTGTTCACCTGCTCAGGCTCCCTGTGTCTGTCGTCCGCCTCTCAGGGCGGGTTCGGCTGGCCCACGGCCATGCATTTCTTCGCGGTGACCAATTTCCTTCGTCAGCCGAGCAGGGGTTCAAGAGGAGAAGATCTGTCAATGGCAACATGGGGACGGTCGCGAGCGTGTGGAGGATTTGAGATTTTCTGGCAGGATAGCGCCGATGAAGCTTGATAGGGCGGCCGAAAGCGGTTTGGCATCTCGACCCATCGACGCTAAGGGTAGTGAGCCCGGTGGGCAAACCGCGAAGCGTTCCAGAGCGGGAAATTGGCAGTGTTCATCGGCAAAGTCGATGTCGCACAGATCCATCATCCATCCTCCGGCTCAGTTGCCAAAGGAGCACCGGCGCGCTTGTGCGTTGGTTTTGGACGAGTAGTGTGTGCGCGAACGTGAAGGGAGATACTGGCATGACACTATCGATGACGCTCATGAAGGCGCCCAGCCGGCTGGCGTCTGTCTTGGCCGTATTTTTATTATTATTTTGTTATTTTATTTCTTGTGCTCGTCCCAGCAAGTGTGACGACCGAGCAGGGAGGGGGGAGTCGAGTTATTGACGTTTTCGAAAGAGAGATGCACAAGTGCCAGGCGGAAGTGGGTGCTGAGCTGTCTCTGCTGGGGCCCTTGAACAATCACGAAGGGATTGCGTCAGTGGGTGGTTTTGGTTCCCTCATGCATTTTCTCGCTCGGCCGATAAGCCAAGCACGTTGATGTCACTCGGTAGGCTTGGTGCGTGCCGTGTGGCTGCCGTTGCTGCTGCCGTTCTCCGTGTGGCCGGAGAAAGGGATCGCTAGAAAGCAGGAAGTTTCGGCGCACGGTGGCCGGTGGTCGGGAAAGATGCCGTGGCCCGTAGAAGAGAGGTTGGCCATCCAAAGTCGAAGTGGATGTGGCTCAGGCCGCAGCCGTTCTGTTCTTGGGGACCCTGCAAAACTGCGGCGAGCCCTGCAGCGGGAGGGCCAGAGACCAGATTTTAAGTGGTGAAAACCTGGAATGCCGACCCAAAGCATTCTGTCTGCCAGGGTCAACTGCAACTCTGCCGGCGGGTGGCAGGGCTAGTGGGACCACGGTGTTTCCGGCTAGGGGCCGCGTCTTGAATCAGGACAGGAGACGAGAAGGAGCGGAAGTGCGATTTGTGAGACGGGGGAAGCGAAGTCGATGCGGAGATGACCAGACGAACACGTCCAGCGAGACAAGCGACGAACGTTGGGTGCAGCAACGGGCTATGAGACAGACCTCGGCGGTGTCTGCCAGCAGAGGGCAAGTGCAGACGAGAGGCAGCCAAGGCTAGAGATGGGGAGGCCTGGGCCGACCTGCAAACTTTGGCGCAAGACTACATCCCACGGCAGTACGTACCATGGCTGGCAGCGGAAGAAAAAAAAAGGATAAAAGAATAATCGACGCTGCCCACAAACCGGTAGAGGTTTCCAGTTGCAGAAACAGAAGCCAATCAGCCAAGTGGCACGCAGCACTCAGCAGACCCACACACCCTCGACTGGCTTGCGGTGGCCCGTCGACACTTATCGGCTCCACCACATGGTCAGTGCATTTCCGTTCCCAGGCGCATCGACGCCAGGAAGTGTCTAGGAAGTTGGTTTGCCAGGGAACCAGCTCCTAAGTCTGGAGTCTCTCTGTCAACCTCCAAATCGGCTAGCCCCTGTCTGGTCCCAAGGGGGAGGGGATCTACCGACTCGAATTGGCGCTGCGCATCTGCGTCACACGCAGTTTTGCATTGGGCTCGCCCTCCCCAGCGGCCATCGCGTGTCCTACCGACAGCTCAACCTGGAACACACCACTCCCGCGCCTCGTTTCTCCTTGCCCGCGCCCCCCCAATCTGATCTGGGCAGGGTTTTCAGGCAAGCAAGAAGCCGTCTTCAGCTGATGTGTGCACTCTGTCCGTTTGCTGAGCGAGGGCGGAGAGAGAGATAGAGAGAGAGTGTGTGTATGTGCGGGAAAAGTTTACACACGATCCGTAGAATGAGGATGGAACGAGGAGACACGCCAGTCTGGGCCACGCCGAGCTGGGGTCCCGAATCTGTAGGTTCCGGTGGCCTCTTCTCCCCTCTTGAGCCTGCGGGACCCTCGAAAATAAGAATAAGGGACGAAGAGGACCCCTCCTCGATCCAAGGGCCAAGGGTATTCGTCTCAAGCAAAGAGATTCTCTACCTGGTTCGGATAGAGACCTGTATCACGGACTTCGCCCTCCCTGCCACATGGTCTATTTCACAAAACTCCATCCAGCTTCTGTCCGACTTCCATCACTCCCCACCTAAATCTGCTTTATTACGTCGCGCCCAACCTCGTTCGAAAGCACCGGTCCTCTTGTCGACACCTGCTCCTTTCCTCAGGTAAGCAGGATAAACTGCAACAAACGGCAACAGCGTAGAGTGCAGAAAAGAGGCTAACGCAACCCCTAGCGCCGTCGTGTGGCGTCACCTCCCTTTCAGCACGACGAACAACTGAGACATTGGCACTCGCAGACGCGCCCAATTTCCCCATCGTCACGTCACTGTTTCTTCTTTTCCCGCTTCGCACCAGCACCGCGCCAAGCATTTACACCAGGCACTCGCACCATAATTACACTGCCAAACACGCTTAGCGCACCGCGACACCTTGACCTCACCAGCAGCGCGCCCAACCCCATTACCTCAGAGCTCCGGGCGACTACAAGGTGGTCGCTTGTGCAATTGATCGACCTAGACCCTTCCGACCCTGCCCAAGCCCGTCGTCTCATTTCCCAGCTCCCGGTTTTTCGACACCGCACATATCATCCCGCCCATCTCCCCTCTCCCATCTGCGCCCCGTTCCCCCCCTGTCCCTTGAATTCTTTTCCCCTTCCCGTACACGGTCCTTCGTCCTGCTCTCCACGACACGACCCTCGACGCCCTTCCCTGTTTAATACCCGCCTTGGCCCCAGGGACCCCCACCACACACATATCTATCTCCTTCGATCCTACGACTTTTCATATTCTTCTGGCAACTACACCATCAACACCACAACGACCTCGAGGCGTTCCAATTCGCCCCGATCGCCGCCATGTCGACCCTCGAGGACATGCAGGATGGCCAAGGTAACAGAGGCGAGGCGCTCGACGACAAGTCGGGTAGCACCATCTCTGGCCTGGTCAGCACCTTGGCTGTTTGCGCCCCTATTGCTGTTGTATACATCGTCATCTTTCTGTTCCTTCGCAGGAACCAGCGTCGGTTTTATGCGCCGCGAACCTATCTAGGAAGTTTGCGTGAGAGGTCGGTCCGTTGATGACCTAGGCGTGGTCCAGATGCTGACTAGTTGATAGCGAACGGTCGCCCAGCCTCCCCGGTGGCATGTTCAACTGGTTCAGTCACTTTTGGAAGATCCCCGACGTTTACGCTCTCAAGCATCAGTCCCTCGACTCCTATCTGTTTCTCCGCTTCCTCCGTATCTGCGCTACCATCTGCTTGGTCGGCCTTGTCATGACATGGCCCGTTCTGTTTCCCGTTAACGCCACCGGCGGAGGCTCAGCACAGCAGCTTGACATTCTGACGTACAGCAACATCGACGTTACCGTCTCGTCCGGTATCAACCGGCTGTACGCCCACGCACTGCTCGGCTGGCTATTCTACGGCTTTGTCATGTATCTGATCATGCGAGAGTGCATTTTCTACATCAACTTGCGCCAGGCCTTTTTACTCTCGCCTACCTACGCCAAGCGCATCTCGTCGCGCACTGTTCTGTTCACTTCGGTTCCCGATGCCTACCTGGACGAAGCCAAGTTCAAGAAGCTCTTTAGCGATTCGATCAAGAGGGTCTGGATCACTGGCGACACCGAGAAGCTGGACGAACTTGTCGAGGAGCGCGACAAGGTCGCCATGAAGCTTGAGAAGGCCCAGGTCAAGCTTATCAAGCTGGCCAACGCCGCCCGTCTCAAAGCCGTCGAGAAGGGTGCCCCCGCCGAGAAGACCCCGTCTGCCCAAGACACCGAGGCTGGGGATGCTGCCGCCCGCTGGATTCCTCAGAAGAAGCGCCCGACGCACCGTCTTGGCGCATTGGGTCTCATCGGAAAGAAGGTTGACACCATTGAGTGGTGTCGTTCCGAGCTCCAGCGTCTGATCCCTGCTGTCGACGCTGCTCAGGCCGATTACCGTGCTGGGAGGGCCAAGAAGATTCCGGCCGTGTTCGCCGAGTTTTACACCCAGTCCGACGCCCAGGCCGCCTACCAGGTCACCACCCACCACCAAGCGCTCCAGATGACGCCCAAGTACATCGGAATCCAGCCTACTGAGGTTATCTGGAAGTCCCTCAGGGTTTCTTGGTGGCAAAAGGTTATCCGCCGATACGCCGTCATCGCCTTTATCACCGCCCTCATCGTCTTCTGGGCCATTCCCGTCACCTTGGTCGGAATCATCTCGCAGGTTTCCTACCTGGAGACCATCTCCTTCCTCACCTGGCTTCAAAAGATCCCCGACGTAATTATGGGTGTCGTTT
The DNA here is from genome assembly GCA_020466075.1 of Colletotrichum coccodes. Taxonomy (NCBI): domain Eukaryota; kingdom Fungi; phylum Ascomycota; class Sordariomycetes; order Glomerellales; family Glomerellaceae; genus Colletotrichum; species Colletotrichum coccodes. The sequence continues at coordinate 13,474 of JAIMZG010000449.1, forward strand.
CCGGCCTGCTTCCCAGTGTTGCTTTGGCGATTCTCATGTCGTTGGTGCCGGTCATCATGCGCCTCTGCGCCAAGCTGTCTGGCGAGCCCTCGGACTCTCGCGTCGAGCTTTTCACCCAGAACGCCTACTACTGGTTCCAACTGATCCAGGTCTTCCTGATAACGACTATTTCCGGATCGGCCGTCGCTACGATTCGGGCAATCGCCGACAACCCCGGTTCCATCTTCGGCACCCTGTCCACGGCGTTGCCCAAGTCTTCCAGCTTCTACATCAGCTACTTCATCGTTCAGGGTATCACGCTTGCCACCGGCGTCTTGACTCAAGTCGTCGCATTCGCCATCTTCGCCGCCGTGCTGAAGTTCCTCACCAACACGCCCAGAGCCCTCTACAACAAGTGGTCCACGCTCGCGGCGATCTCCTGGGGTAGCGTTCTCCCTGTTTACACGACCATTGCAGTCATCAGTAAGTCGCCGTCAAACTCGGATGCATAGTTCTGCTCGCTGACACCCTTTCCAGGCATTACGTATGCCATCATCGCGCCTTTGATGCTGTTCTTCTCGACATTGGGCATGGGGTTGTTCTACCTGTCTTACCGTTACAACATCCTATTCGTCACCGACACCAAGATCGACACTAGAGGTCTCCTGTACCCTCGTGCCCTCAAGCAACTCTTTGCTGGTGTCTATCTGGCCGAGATCTGCCTGATTGGTCTCTTCGCCGTGTCAGTCGCTATCGGACCTCTCGTTTTGATGGTCGTCTTCCTCATCTTCTCCGTTCTCTTCCACCTCACCTTGAACAGCGTCTTGGACCCCCTCATGTACACGCTCCCCAGAACCTTGCAAGTCGAGGAGGAGTCCCTGAGCGCCAACGTGGATGCAATTGACCGCAAGGATTCCGGCAGGGGCGTCTCGGAGGAGCAGAACGGCGACTCGAGCAACTTTTTCAAAAAGATCCCCAACGTCAAGAACTTCGCCCCGGGTGGCGAGGACAACACCGTCGAGAAGGGCGGAAACATCGTCACTCGATTCCTCAAGCCCTGGATCTTCGCGGACTACCTCACGCTCCGCCAGCTGGTCCCCCACGACGCTGCCACCGTCGACGAGATGTACCCCGGTGCCATCCAAGACAACGCATACTTCCCTCCTTCGGTTTCCAGCTTGCCTCCTCTTCTTTGGATCCCGGAGGACTCTGCCGGGGTTTCCAAGTACGAGATCGCACAGACGAGCAAGATCATTCCGATTACGGATGAGGGTTGCCAGCTGGATGAGAAGAATAAGCTTGTTTGGGATTCGGAGGGCGCAAGACCTCCTATTTGGGACGAGAAGATTTACTACTAAGGCGCATGATTACCAGTCACCTGTATACCATTGATACCCTCGGGAGTATGAGCTCTCGTACTAATAACGGGGAAAGCCCCATTGGCACCGTGCCTTTTTCTATGTAGTCGCAAATGAGAACCATGCAAGACACAGACCACCGTACACTCGCGTGCTAGAATCGTACTCGACATCTTCTGTAACTCGCAACAAAACAAAGGGGACCGTTGCGTGACCCGTCGGGGGACATCCTCGGCCACCTTCCCTTCCAATGGTGATCTGTTGCCGGCCAGCTGCGTGGGAAGAGCACGCATAATATGTAGGGGGCGTGGTAAAGCTTCTCGGCGGTGGCTTGCGAAGGACCTAGTGCAGCCATTCAGTAGTCGTGTCGAGGATTCAGCAGACAACTGCAGGTCACCTTCATCCCAGCTTGTCAACGAAGTCGAGTGTTGCAGATACCCGAAAGACAAATTACATAAATAGGCAGATATACGCAATGAGAGCCCTGGCTTACGAAATGCACGACGACGGGAGTGTCGTAAACACGGCCGAATCCGCGTCTTCGACAACTGCCGCGGGAAGTTGTCGCAAAATGATAGTTGAGAAAGCGACGACCGTGTGTTGCGCCTGCGCCTGCGCCTGCGGTGGCAGGTCCGTGTCCAAGCCAAAGTTACAGTGAGAGAGGGTGGTGGT